>CM055116.1:853657319-853914819 GCA_029206835.1 Rana muscosa
TAGTATCTTAAGCTGCATTGCTGTGGCTTTTCTTTTTTTCACAGCAGAAGTCAAATCACTTTATTTTTATTGTGTTGCAGAGCATTATGACACATTACAACATTGGTGCACTGTGTTTAAATGCACCATGTCCTATTTTCACCCAGAACATACCAACACAACTTGTTGGTGTGCACTGGGTCAATTGGAAACAATGTAATTTTACTTGTTATTGCATTGGACCTGCATTGAGCAATACATCCCAGCACACATGGTGTGAATGTGCCCTAGGTGCTAGATTATGTTGTCCCATCTCAGTCTGGAGTTGTAATTTGTTATAGCTTCAGTCTACAGACATTGCAGTTGCATGGTCTTTTAATTGCCTCAGTTTACTTACAATCTATGTTTCATTTCTGGCAACATCCCAGTGTCATGCCATATCATGTGTTAATCCCATCACCGATGTACTTCTTAACCACTTAACGACCGCCCACTGTAAATATACGTCAGCAGAATGGCACCGACAGGCAGAATCACGTATATGTACGTAATTGCTTTGTATAGTTGGGGGGTCCGATCGGACCCCCCTTCTTTACAGTGAGCGGTCGTTTTACCTTCGGGAGCGATCCGGCATGAGGGGACGGCCGTTCGATTCCGGCCACCCCCTCTCGATCGCTCCCGGCGAATGAGAGAGCTTCCCCTGCCTGCCAGGAAGGAGGAAGTGATGTCATCTCTCCTGGGGCGCTCACATATACCGAGCGCCGTACAGGAGAAGATGCCAGGTTATTACACAAAACAGCACACTGACACCAGGACACATAGGCACATAAATCGCCCCCCCAGGCCCCCCCAGACACCCCCGATCACCCCCCAGCCCCCCCAGCCCCCAGTCACAGTGTCACTGATTGCAGTGACCATTTATTTAGTGATCACTGCAATCAGTGACATTTGTGACTGTAAAAGTGTCACTACATTTAGTTTTAGGTCCAGTGTAGCCCCCTAACCCCCCCCCCAATAAAGGTTTAACCCCCTGATCACCCCCCAGATAACCCTTTCACCCCCTATCACCACTGTCACTAAGCAATCATTTTTCTGATCGATGTCTTAGCGTCGGTGATGCTGATCGGTAGCCAGTAATTTTTTTTAGGTTCGCCGCAGGTTTTTATAGCGTCGGGTACCCCCATATATTACCTAATAAAGGTTTAACCCCCTTGATCGCCCCCCCAGGGTAACCCTTTCACCCCCTATCACCACTGTCACTAAGCGATAATTTTTCTGATCGATGTCTTAGCGTCGGCGATGCTGATCGGTAGCCAGTAATTTTTTTTAGGTTCGCCGCAGGTTTTTATAGCGTCGGGTACCCCCATATATTACCTAATAAAGGTGTAACCCCCTTGATCACCCCCCAGGTAACCCTTTCACCCCCTAGCACCGCCGTCACTATGCGATCATTTTTCTGATCGATGTCTTAGCGTCGGTGATGCTGATCGGTAGCCAGTAATTTTTTTTAGGTTCGCCGCAGGTTTTTATAGCGTCAGGTACCCCCATATATTATCTAATAAAGGTTTAACCCCCTGATCGCCCCCCAGGTAACCCTTTCACCCCCTATCACCACTGTCGCTAAGCAATCGTTTTTATGATCGTTGTCTTAGTGTCGGTGATGCCGATAGGTAGCCAGTAATTTTTTTTTAGGTTCGCCGTCAGGTTTTTATATAGCGTCAGGTACCCCCATATATTACCTAATAAAGGTTTTAACCCCCTAATTGCCCCTAGTTAACCCTTTCACCAGTGATCATCATATAAGTGTTACGGGTGACGCTGGTTAGTTAGTTTGCTTTTTATAGTGTCAGGGCACCCGCCGTATATAACGCAATAAAGGTTTAACCCCCTGATCGCCCGGCAGGTGATATCAGTTAGGTTTTAGCGTCAGAGAGGGTCTGCGTCACACCCCAGGCAGCGTCAGGTTAGTGCCAGTAGCGCTAACACCCACACGGGAAGCATACACCCCCCTTAGTGGTATAGTATCTGATCAGCTCAATATCTGATCTGATCAGATCTATACTAGCGTCCCCAGCAGTTTAGGGTTCCCAAAAACGCAGTGTTAGCGGGATCAGCCCAGATACCTGCTAGCACCTGCGTTTTGCCCCTCCGTCCAGCCCAGGCCACCGAAGTGCAGTATCGATCGATCACTGTCACTTGCAAAACACAACACACATAACTGCAGCGTTCGCAGAGACAGGCCTGATCCCTGCGACTCCAGTGCTGTAGGAGGTAATTTCACCACCACAGTTAAAAAAAAAAAGCATATATGCCGAAGCATTGGGGCAGCAGGAGCGGAGGAGCGATTTTGCTCCTAATGCCGCGTATATACGGTCGAAATTCCGACGGAGGCTTGCCCGTGGAAAAGTCTGACCATGTGTACGCGGCATAACTTTTGCGAGAAGATGCCCCCATGCTTCGGCATATATAAATGGTGCATGTATGCCCATCATTAGAAGTGGGTGGATGAAGGGCGGTATTCTAATGGTGGGCATACCCACCGATCAATCTTTTTTTTTCGTTCAGCCAACAGGCTGCATGAAAAAAAAAGATTACAATACATGTCCAACAAGGACCAGCAACGTACTGGTATGTTGCTGGACTTTGAATGTTTATACCAGAATGATGCCTGCGGGTTTAGGTATCATCTTGGTATCATTCTTTTCAGCCAGCGGGCGGCTTTCATGTAAAAGCAATCCTAGTGGCTAATTAGCCTCTGGACTGCTTTTACAAGCAGTGGGAGGGAATGACTCCCCCGGATATAAAAAGCGCCATTGGGAAATTGGGAAAGCATTTTATCACACCGATCTTGGTGTGGTCAGATGCTTTGAGGGCAGAGGAAAGATCTAGGGTCCAATAGACCCCAGTTTTTTCAAAAAAGAGTACCTGTCATTACCTATTGCTATCATAGGGGATATTTACATTCCCTGAGATAACAATAAAAGTGATAAAAATAAATAAATATGGAAGCAACAGTTTAAAAATAAAATAAAAAAGCAAAATTAATAATAATAAAAAAAAAAAAGCACCCCTGTCTTGCCCTGCTCTTGCCCAATGGCGAACGCAAGCGTCGGTCTGGCGTCATATGTAAACAGCAATTGCACCATGCATGTGAGGTATCGCCGCGAAGGTCAGATCGAGGGCAGTAATTTTAGCAGTAGACCTCCTCTGTACATCTAACGGGGTAACCTGTAAATGCTTTTAAAGGCTTTTAAAAATGTATGTAGTTTGTCGCCAATGCGCGTTTGTGCGAAATTTTAAAGCATGTCGTGTTTGGTATCTATGTACTCGGCCTAAGATCATCTTTTTTATTTCATCAAACATTTGGGCAATATAGTGTGTTTTAGTGCATTAAAATTAAAAAAAGTGTATTTTTTCCCAAAAAAATGCGTTTGAAAAATCGCTGCGCAAATACTGTGTAGAAAAAAAAAAATGCAACACCCACCATTTTATTCTGTAGGGCCTTTGCTTTAAAAATATATATAATGTTTGGGGGTTCAACATAATTTTCTTGCAAAAAAAAATATGTTTTCATGTAAACAAAAAGTGTCAAAAAGGGCTTTGTCTTCAAGTGGTTAGAAGAGTGGATGTAAGCTTCCTAATGTTGTGTATAAAATGCCAGAACAGTTCAAAACCCCCCCCAAATGACCCCATTTTGGAAAGTAGACACCCCAAGCTATATACTGAGAGGCATGTCGAGTCCATGGAATATTTTATATGTTGACACAAGTTGCGGAAAAAATATATATTTTTTTTTTGCACAAAGTTGTCACTAAATGATATATTGCTCAAACATGCCATGGGTATATGTGGAATTACACCCCAAAATACATTCTGTTGCTTCTCCTGAGTACGGGGATACCACATGTGTGAGACTTTTTGGGAGCCTAGCCGCGTACGGAACCCCAAAAACCAAGCACCGCCTTCAGGCTTTCTAAGGGTGTCAATTTTTGATTTCACTTCTCACTGCCTATCACAGTTTCGGAGGCCATGGAATGCCCAGATGGCACAAAACCCCCCCAAATGACCCCATTTTGGAAAGTAGACACCCCAAGCTATTTGCTGAGAGGTATTGTGAGTATTTTGCAGATCTTTTTGTCACAAAGTTTTGAAAATTGAAAAAAAAAAAAAAAAAAAAAAAATGTTCTTTCTTCATTTTCAAAAACAAATGAGAGCTGTAAAATACTCACCATGCCTCTCAGCAAACAGCTTGGGGTGTCTACTTTCTAAAATGGGGTCATTTGGGGGGGTTTTGTGCTATTTTGGCATTTTATGGCCTTCAAAACTGTGATAGGTAGTGAGGAGTGAAATCAAAAATTTGCGCCCTTAGAAATCCTGGAGGCGGTGCTTGGTTTCCGGGGTCCCGTACGTGGCTAGGCTCCTAAAAAGTCAGACACATGTGGTATCCCCGTACTCAGGAGAAGCAGCAGAATGTATTTTGGGGTGCAATTCCACATATAACCATGGCATGTGTGAGCAATATATCATTTAGTGACAACTTTTTGTAATTTTTTTTTTTTTGTCATTATTCAATCACTTGGGACAAAAAAAAAATATTCAATGGGCTCAACAGGCCTCTCAGCAATTTCCTTGGGGTGTCTACTTTCTAAAATGGGGTAATTTGGGGGGGTTTTGTGCTATTTTGGCATTTTATGGCCTTCAAAACTGTGATAGGTAGTGAGGAGTGAAATCAAAAATTTGCGCCCTCAGAAATCCTGAAGGCGGTGCTTGGTTTCCGGGGTCCCGTACGTGGCTAGGCTCCTAAAAAGTCCCACACATGTGGTATCCCCGTACTCAGGAGAAGCAGCAGAATGTATTTTGGGGTGCAATTCCACATATAACCATGGCATGTGTGAGCAATATATCATTTAGTGACAACTTTTTGTAATTTTTTTTTTTTTTTAGTCATTATTCAATCACTTGGGACAAAAAAAAAATATTCAATGGGCTCAACATGCCTCTCAGCAATTTCCTTGGGGTGTCTACTTTCTAAAATGGGGTCATTTGGGGGGGTTTTGTACTGCCCTGTCATTTTAGCACCTCAAGAAATGAGATAGGCAGTCATAAATTAAAAGCTGTGTAAATTCCAGAAAATGTACCCTAGTTTGTAAACGCTATAACTTTTGCGCAAACCGATAAATATACGCTTATTGACATTTTTTTTACTAAAGACATGTGGCTGAATACATTTTGGCCTAAATGTATGACTAAAATTGAGTTTATTCGATTTTTCTTATAACAAAAAGTAGAAAATATCATTTTTTTTCAAAATTTTCGGTCTTTTTCCGTTTATATCGCAAAAAATAAATATCGCAGAGGCAATCAAATACCATTAAAAGAAAGCTCTATTTGTGGGAAGAAAAGGAGGCAAATTTCGTTTGGGTACAACATTGCATGTCCGCACAATTTACAGTTAAAGCAGCGCAGTGCAAAATTCTGAATTCACCTCTGGTCCTTTAGCTACCAAATGGTCCGGGGCTTAAGTGGTTAAGGCCCGTACACACGGTCGGACTTTTGCCCAACAAACTTAGTTTTAAGCAAGTTGGACCAACAATCCGACCGTGTGTACGCTCCATCGGACAAACTTTTTTGAGTTTGGTTTTGTTTTCATCGGACAAAAGTTGGGTCTGCGAACGGACAAACTTTTGCCCAACAAAAGTCCTATGGAGCAAAGTCCTGCCGTGTGTACAGAAAACCATCGGACTTTAGTCCGATGGACAAAACAACCAATGTTAAAATCAACCAACAATAGCAGAAGTTGACCAAAGGGTGGCAGTAAAGATCAGAAAAGAGCAGAAAAAACAAGTGATGTTGTAAGAAGTTTTAAGAAAGTTTGCAGAAAAGTCCGAGCGTGTGTATGCTATGGGTGTTCCCGACCAACTCCGTTCGGACAAAAAACCACGGAAAAGTCAGATGGAAGTCCGACCGTGTGTACAGGGCTTAAGGCTTAGCAGATGTCCAAGATATCACACAGGTTTTAGTAATAAGATAGCTATTAATCCTATTTTATTTAATAAACCTGATATTTGAAATATGTCTGGCTAACTTTGTAATTACACAGGCATTACGATACATTTATTTCTACCATTACTATACAAAACATTTTTTTTACATTTAATTTGTATAGTTAATATCACTAGTCCTATGCTTCCTAAAAACAGCTGCAGTGACATCTGTTGGTTAAACTATTACACAGCACTCCTTGTTACAAAAATATAATTACAGATGAATAGCACTAATTGCAACTATCTTCAACGCATTTAAAATATTCTATAGTCTATCATAAGGGAGTACTAAAGTGCTAGTCTAGTCAACAAGTTAGACAAACAAAATCAGTGGCCTGCAAATATTTTCCAGTATACACTGCAAAGATGTTAAATTCACCTAAATTAGCTTTAGCTATAATTCACTGCAGCTACAATGCAGAGCACAGCACACAGGAATACATTGTGGTTGACTGGAGAGAGCAGCATATGGTGCATGGTAGCCAATCCACTTCTGACTTCACCTTGTTTATGTAGCGGGGTCTTCAAAGTTAGTGGGATACACCTGGGGGTAGAGAGACCCAGGTGTGTAATTATGTCAGGGATTAGACCCCTTTTTGTTATTCGTGGAGGATTGGGTGGTGCAATATTCTCCTTGGCCTGTGGGTGGCGGGGTACCTACAGGCTCGAGGTAGAATCACTACCACAGTGCTACCCTTTTTGTCCCTTCCTGGAGATGGTACGGCTGGGGCGGGGAACCCGCCGTGGTGTCGATGGGAGGAGATAAAAGGGGGAGACGCCCTCGCCACGAGGTCTTTTGGGGGATCATCTCTTCACGTACCCAGGCGCCCTCGGCCTGGGTGCGGGCGGTTCAAGGTTCCGGCCTGGGCACCCTAGGCCTGGCCGGAATGAAGCTGGAGTTGGAGTCCATCTCAGGCACCTTCAGCCTGGGGTGAGGTACTTTGTAGAAGGCCTGGGACCTGGTGACTTCGACCGGGTCCCGCGAGGGTGAAGGGATTCCAGGGTGCCCCTTGCGAGGGGACCCGCATCTGAGGTGAGGAGGCTGGGGAGGTCACCCGTCTGAAGACTCCGGAGCAGCGTCAACCCGGTGACGGACGGGCCTCCGGTAACTCCCTTGGAGGGTCATCTTCCCCTGATAGGGGCCGCAGCGCAGCGAAGTTGTTCTAATCAAGACTCCTGCAACCCCTGGTCATAGCACAGGGGGTGTAGGGACTACAATCCGGATAGTGCCTCGGCCTGCTCATCCCACCGTATCCTGCCATATATTGTTTGTTGTGGAGCTACGAAATAAAACTAACAGTTGGACTGTGATCGGTGTATGGACTCTGTTGATGGGAGCAAAGGGAGATTCCAGCATAGCAGGGCTAAGTTCCGCAACCCAATGCACATTTGGCCCGAGGAAGATATTGATACTGGCCTTCACCTCACCCACAGCCATGGGGAGGACATGGGCCGTAGCGCACCTCACTCTCGAAACCCAGGTACCCCTAGACAAGAGCTTTCGGACAACCGATAAACATGTGAAGGGGGTGAGGCCGCTACACGTGGGGGCTCGTGAGTCCGGGATGAAATGTGTATTGATCCTAAGGGTTGGAACGGCTGTGTCTGGACTTTGCTGCCCGGAGGAGGTCCGAGCAGGTCGGCCATGTGATTGGCCAAAGTGCATCCCTGCTCGGAGTTGTGGACATGACCCTAAGTCGGGAAAGGCCCACGCGGAGGAGCGTAAAAAGGGAGAGGTCCAGCCGTGTGAAGTACTACATGTGGGGACTGTTAATGCACTGCGCCACGAGGCACCCCATGACTGCGCAATTCGTGGGAGGAGACTGAAGGAAGCCCGCGAAAACGTGCAAGTCGTGGGAGGAGTCTGGCCACGTGTGGAGATACACGTGGAGACTCCGGCGCGAGGTGAGCGCGTGATGGAACAGCAGGTGGTTGGGATGGCCTCAAGCTCCCCGTGGATGCCGGTACCTTACCCCACGAAAATGACTGCATTTGCTGCGCCCATTACAGACACGGGGATAAGGCTCAGGCCCCGAGGACAGTTGGCTCTGTATTCATGCAGAGACACGGAGGCCCTCGGTGTGATCTGTCCCGGATGCTCGGGACTGGTGGTCCAACTGAAGCCGTTCGGGCGATGTGAAGCGTGCAAAGAATTTCTTTTTGAGGTCGAATCATCCACAGTAAGGCCCCGGGCCCTTCGCCTCAACTGCATCACAGGAACCGCCACTCCGGAGGGAGAGATCCAGGCCTTTGCGGAGGTCCCCGTGCGCGCTGACCAGGGCGATGGGACTGCCCAATCAGAGACTGAGAGAGGAAAATCCGAGGACGCTGCTTCGGTCAGTACAGACTCCCTGCTCCCACCTCCGAAGAGGAAAGTCGGCCTGGTACAGGCATCCTATGGTCGTGGTCGAGCTTCACCCCGCCGCTTGCCTGGCCTAGATGGCGCCGGTAGAGAAGAGAGTCCCGGACATCCCAGTTCTTCAGAAGGTCCAGGTGAGCCAGGGGCTGGGACTGTGGTGTTGGTTGGAGGTGTCGGGGGTCCACAGTCGGTGGAGCCCGCAAGGGAGGGTAGCCTTCCGTCTACTAGAGACTACCTTCCCGCTGAGATGTATGACACTTCCGACCTAGAGTCATTGTCAGACTGTGGGGATGACGGAGAGATAGACGAACTGTTTCACCGGAAGGGCTGGGACAGACGCCCACTACCTGTGCTGAGTAAACCGCAGGATTCCCCCATGTCCATAGAAGACACTACGCTCCGGGTGAAGGCCCCGGAGTTCCCGAGGAAATCTAGTCCTCCGATCAACTTTCCTCATTCAACTACATCACCCGCTCTGATGGTGGGGATGCAGCGTGCTTCGTTGCGGGCACCAAAGACAAAGCAACCCGAGATGGTGAAGGTACCTCGGCACCCGGAGGCCATCGTGCAGCCAGGAGAAGGTGAGCGAGATGTGATGCCGCCTCTAGCCAGGTTGCAGAGACTTTTCTCCCAGAGAGTCGCCCGTGAATATGGGTGGGAGTACCCCTACTTGCCTCGGGACTTATTGTATGAAGTCGAGGTTCTGCGACCAAGGTGGTATGACGAGTTTGTATGGGAAAAGCTTAAAGTACCCCATGCCAGGCGATACCTGTCATGTTCGCCGCCTGTGTCTAAAAAGTTCAAGGACTGCAGAGCTGATTGGAGACTTGGGCGCCATATTCATGCCGATAAGGTGCTCATCTACAGGAAAGAAGGAGAGGATGTCGAGTATTCGGTGGAAGTGTTTGACGGGCACCTGAAGCCCCTGTTTCTGCCGGATCCAAGGTTCTACTTATAGGAGAAGTGAGCTCCTATCTTGTTGCTGTTGAAACTTTCTGGAAGAGACATTCCCAGACGCCTAGAACTGTGCCCTACTTTTGTTTTGATTTGGGCTTTTCTTTTACTCACTGGAGACTTGGGAGCTGTTGTTTTTTTTTCTCCCTTTTCTTCATGTGCCAAAGGCAGAGACTTTTGGGGTAGAGTCAGAGTAGGAAAGCAGGAAGAATGAAGATCTCACCAAGTGTCATTACCGCAGCGCTGTCACCAGGTGGCAGTGTTGTGCAACGGTTGTTTGAAATGTTACACATGCATTACTTACTTATTGGAGTGAGTGGGTCTCTCGGCTGACGGACCCACTCATGCCAAGTTAACACAGAGTGTTAGGATGTGTTTTTTTTTGTTTCCCTTCTGCAGGAGATTCGTCGGTCAAGACTACTGAGTATGGGGTGGTTCTTAGACAGTGACGGGAGGGATTGTATATGTGTACATGACAGATGTTTTATACAAAAGTTTTAATGTTTTATAGTTCCCTTTCCCTGGAGCAGGTCTTGGCACACACAGTATCCAAAATTTGAGGGATAGCCTCTGGGGCCCACTTCATGTCACCACTCCTTGGGAGACATGGGTGTGCACCTGACGCTGGGGACCAGCGTCAAATCACAAGGGGGAGTGTGTAGCGGGGTCTTCAAAGTTAGTGGGATACACCTGGGGGTAGAGAGACCCAGGTGTGTAATTATGTCAGGGATTAGACCCCTTTTTGTTATTCGTGGAGGATTGGGTGGTGCAATATTCTCCTTGGCCTGTGGGTGGCGGGGTACCTACAGGCTCGAGGTAGAATCACTACCACAGTGCTACCCTTTTTGTCCCTTCCTGGAGATGGTACGGCTGGGGCGGGGAACCCGCCGTGGTGTCGATGGGAGGAGATAAAAGGGGGAGACGCCCTCGCCACGAGGTCTTTTGGGGGATCATCTCTTCACGTACCCAGGCGCCCTCGGCCTGGGTGCGGGCGGTTCAAGGTTCCGGCCTGGGCACCCTAGGCCTGGCCGGAATGAAGCTGGAGTTGGAGTCCATCTCAGGCACCTTCAGCCTGGGGTGAGGTACTTTGTAGAAGGCCTGGGACCTGGTGACTTCGACCGGGTCCCGCGAGGGTGAAGGGATTCCAGGGTGCCCCTTGCGAGGGGACCCGCATCTGAGGTGAGGAGGCTGGGGAGGTCACCCGTCTGAAGACTCCAGAGCAGCGTCAACCCGGTGACGGACGGGCCTCCGGTAACTCCCTTGGAGGGTCATCTTCCCCTGATAGGGGCCGCAGCGCAGCGAAGTTGTTCTAATCAAGACTCCTGCAACCCCTGGTCATAGCACAGGGGGTGTAGGGACTACAATCCGGATAGTGCCTCGGCCTGCTCATCCCACCGTATCCTGCCATATATTGTTTGTTGTGGAGCTACGAAATAAAACTAACAGTTGGACTGTGATCGGTGTATGGACTCTGTTGATGGGAGCAAAGGGAGATTCCAGCATAGCAGGGCTAAGTTCCGCAACCCAATGCACATTTGGCCCGAGGAAGATATTGATACTGGCCTTCACCTCACCCACAGCCATGGGGAGGACATGGGCCGTAGCGCACCTCACTCTCGAAACCCAGGTACCCCTAGACAAGAGCTTTCGGACAACCGATAAACATGTGAAGGGGGTGAGGCCGCTACATTTAATTAAGCTTTAAGGCCCCTTTCACACGGACGGATAGAATGGTGCTTTTAGCTGCGGATTTTCTAGTTTTCTACCGCAGCTAAAAGCACACAATGCTTTCCTATGGCCCCATTCACACACAGCGTTTAGCTGCGATTTCGTTACATGCGGTTTGGTGCGAATAGAAAAAATAGAATTGAATGCGTCCAGGTGCGATGTAGCGCAGCTATATGCAAATAACCACAGGTAATCGCAGTCTTTTGTGTCAACTACGGATAGCAGCGTGAGAAAAAAAAGGTGTAGGTGTACCTGGGAAATGACACAGGAAGTTCAGAGGGATAGAGGAAAGGGGAGAAAACAGCATGGCGGCGCGAGATATCTCACATGAGGCCATTATATCCCTGGTGCATTCCCGACCACAGTTATGGGACTCAGAATGCCCAGGATATGCCGATCGAGTGTTGAAGAGATCAAAGTGGGAGGAAGTATACAGATTTGTCACACCAAACTGGGACAATATGTCTGCAACTGAACAGGATAACCGAGGTGAGTGCAATGTTTGTTGTGTCTATGAAGCAGGGTACACATGCATCATAGCTGTTTCCCATAATAACCACAAACAGGAGATTTACCCCCTAAATGACCAGGCCATTTTTTAGCGATACAGCACTGCGTCACTGACAATTGTGCAATGCTGCAAACAAACCAAATTGGAAAATGGGAAATCAAATGGTTGGTGTCTTCCCTTAAGTTTTTTTTGGGGGGGGGGGTGAGAGCAGATCTCTCTCGACTTTTGTTCCTAACATGCGTTATGTTTGATATATATATTGCAGGAAAGGAGGTTTATACACGTTGGAGGTCCCTACGTGACCGGTACAAAAAAGAAGTCAACGAAGAGAGGTCTGCGGAGAGAAGCGGAGCACCCTCAACTCGTCGCAGGCCTAACCCCCATGCAGAGGCTTTGTCATTTTTGAGGCGCACCATCAAGATGCGCTCATAAGTATATATAATATTTATTTTACTGTTAACTAACGCTTTGTGGGCAGTATAGCCGCACTGTCCCATTGATTTGAATGGGCTGGAGAGGTGAGGGAGCGGTATACACACCTCTCCTTCACCACTCCAAAGATGCTGCTATCAGGATGTTTGGTCGCGTCTTGCCAGCACACCGCTCCAGTGTGAAAGGTGTCTAAACCCCTTTTTTAATGTTCCCCCAGCTCCATATAGAGGGCTATTCTGTAGTGTGCACATGACAGTATTCATGGTATTTTTAAACTTGTAATTTTGTTATTGTTACCTAGAACTGTGTCAAGTGTTCCTGCGAGAGCAAGCGCAAGGCGTGAAAGTTCGTCACCAGAAGACGCTGACACCAGTCAAGAAACCAATTCAGAGACAGTGTCATCCCAAGAATATCAACCATCCACTCAAGAACCTGCGGTATGTATTTTCAAAACGTTACAATCTCCTTCCACAAAAACTTATTACTTACATATTGTAATGGCAGCTGGTGTTGGTACATAAATGTTCTTAAGGAGAAACAACAACGGCTTACTTTTTGGGCAAAGTACCACTTCAGTACTTCTGGTTTTGGAAGTCTGGCTGTTAATACAGTGACATCAGGTTTTTGGGGCTAAAACAAGTGCCTGTGTCTGATCTATTCTAAACAGGTGCTGCAAGCTCTGACACGACTTCAATATTTGTGCAAGCATCATGTTTAGCAGTATGCTGTTCACTAAAGTGTGACCTCAACATCAGAAGCATAATCTATATATTCGATCTATTTGCAGGAAAATCTAGATAGGAGAGTCCGGTCTACGTCCACCACCCGTCGAACACGCCTTACTCAACAAGAGACACCTTTTGAGGAATATTTCAACCGTATTATTGCAGAAATGAGAAACCAATCACAAAACCAGGCCAAAGATGATGAATTCCTCAACATCTCAGACCCAGATGTTATGTTTTTGAGAATGTTGCTTTGTGTAGTCAGGGAGATTCCTCCTGATAAGCGCACTGAGGTCAGGGGTGATATACATGCCTATTTAACGTATATTGTGTCCGCTTGCAAAGAGCAACGCCCATATCCAAAATTTCAGCCATGGGCTATGGGTTTTAATTCACCCAGTGGCTCTTTTAGTAAACCAATGGCCAGTCAGCAGTGCCATGACACCACACCTGCAATTAACCCTTATGCAGGACCCCCACTGATGTATACACCTTACCCATCTAATCCTGGTTATCAAAGGATGCATGTGCAGCCACACCCAGTTACTTCACCCTCATCTTCCCAATCAGGATCACCCATAGATGTTGGCAGTGAACCAAGCCACTCTTCCCTGCGTCACCCTTATCCAGTGTATGAAAACTTGTAGTTTTGTCCTTCTAATTTGTTATTTATATGACTGTTTAATTTTTCATGTCTTGTTAATTTAACGTTATTGATACCTACACGAACTAATGTTTACAACAACAGATTCCTCCATCTACGCTGAACTGTGCGGATGGAAGAATCTCCCACTGTCCCAAGCTTCCATATCTTGCTACTCGGCCCCGCTGGCTCTCACAATACCTGAACATTCTGATTGGGTGCAAGCATTGTTTAGGTTGAGAGCCAGCCGGGCCGACTAGAAAGATACTGAAGCTTGGCCCAGTGGGGATCCCCCCCATCTACACAGTGCAGTGTACATGGAGAAATCTGTTGCACTTTTTCCATCTAACCATAGACATTATGCAGATAATCTATAGGAGTATGGCCAGCTTTAAGCACTTAAAAATGTTTTTAAATTGTTTCTTTACATTTGGACATTGTTATCAAACATCTGCTACACAACAGTTGGTAAAGTTCTGAAAAAAATATTTTAAAGCTGTTTACTGCACTCACAGTGTCCACATATAGACAAAAATATGGTTAACAGCACTTAACCATATTTTTGGGACTCATGTTATCTGTTGTACTGAGTCAATTTATACTTGAAACTAAAAGATAATTGCCAATATTCCAAAAGAATTAAAACATAGTTTTCTATACATGCAAGCATTCAATGTTTTGTAAGGTTTGTCTATTTTTTATACCTTTTTGTTACTTTACATAGCAAAGATAAAAATAAAAACTATTTAATTGTAAAAAATTGTCGACTACTTTATTTCAAGCGAAAATGTAAACTGTGATATAAGGTTGATGCAACATGCGTAACAAAGATAACTCTACACATAGTCATATTGCCATGGGAGCTGTCCATCTTCGGTCAAAAAAGAATCTGTGAAATCTTCACGCACTTGTAGGGCTTGATTAGTGGGACGAGTGCCAGTAACACGACCTCTGTGTTCTTCTGAAACAGGTAACGGGGATTCGGTGGACACCATCTACTTACCCCTCAAAAAGTTGTGGAGAACACAACATGCCAAAACAACATTAACCGCATGATCCACTTCTAGGTGCATGGCTGTCATCAATACACGCCATTTGGCAGTGCAAATACCAAATGCGCACTCCACCATTCTCCGAGCTCTGCTGAGACGATAATTAAAAATGCGCCTCCTGGCAGTGAGACCATGCCTCGTATAGGGCCTGAGAAAGTGGGTGGATAAGGCAAATGCCTCATCTCCAAGCACTACAAAGGGAAGATCCAGCACAGCAGTACCAGGAAGAGGCCTTGACTGTGGCACATGAAATTCACCATATTCAAAACGCTGGCCCATCATGGAATTACGGAAAATTCTGGAATCTCCAGAACTCCTGTAAGCTCCGACATCCACAGCAATGAATCTCATGTTAGCATCACTGAGTCCCAGGAGGACAATTGAGAAGTACTTTTTGTAATTGTAATAGCGGGAACCCGATTTTGGTGGCTTGATGAGCCGGATATGATTCCCATCTAATGCTCCAATGCAATTTGGGAAGTTGGTCTTCTCCCAAAATTCTTCCGCTATTTCCTCCCACAGACTGCATGTTGGTTCTGGCATGACTGTGGTTTTCAGCTCTTCCCATATAATAAGACAAGTATCATGCACTATTGTAGATACAGTGGAAATTTCCATTAGGAATTGATGATGGAGGGAGGTGAAACTGGCACCAGTGGCAAGGTATCTGAAATACAAAATTGATAACAATTCAGAATATATAAAAAATAGTAAATTAAATAAAATAAGCAAAATAAAATCAATAGACATAAGGAGTAAAAGCAGAGTTCTACATGGAAACAAAAAAAAATCAGCACCTATGTAGCTGCTGACTTTTAACTCATCGCAGCCCAAAGACGACATGTCCCTTGGCTGTGGGTGCAGGTGCAGGCATCCTTGGAAACAGGAAGCCTTGTGGTGGGTGGGGCTAATAAAAAATCATTTGGAGGTACCTTACATGATAATGCAAATTTCTGCCTTTGTGTTTAGAGCTCACCTACGTAGTTATAAACTACTGAAATACTATGATGTTTCATATTTTCATAAAAAAGGACATTCACGATTTTCACTAAAAGTAAAATAGTGAACATTATCTTTGTTGGGACGGAAACTTATGCACCTCCACACAGATTTGGCCTTATCACATAAGGATAGCGATAAATATATGGTAAGGATCAGAAAAAAAAAGAAACTGCAAGGCACGACAAATCAATTTCAAGGATGAAAAATAATGATAAGGGCAGTAATGCGAGAAATTTTGCTGCTTTGATATAGATTTATAGGCCATAGATTTATATATATGTATATACACACAAAGACATATATATATATATATATATATATATATATATATGTATGTATATATATATATATTATGCAAGAACATACATGCACAAACATATATATTTATATATATATACATACACACTATTGTCAATAATATTGGTACACCTGCATGTACATGAATATTAAGCATCTGTTCAAGATATGTAAAACCTACCTTAAAGTAAGTAACAGCCGTTCTTCTGCACTAATGCTTCTTCTCATGTTGGTCCTGGTTCTGCTCAGGTGTCCTCTACAGAGTTCCAACAGTTCATCGAAGCTTGCCACCGACATCCTCGTGTAATTATAGAACTTGCCTCCGTGAGTCCTCAGCTCACCGAACATGAGGGCAAAGTAGCCAATCGATAGAGGCTGGGAGGTTAGGGGATGGACCCAGTAACGACGGGGACGTCGCCTACACTGGATCTCTCTTCTCCTCTTCATCCTCATCATCAGCAATATGAGCATTGCCAGCAAACTACTCGTATTTGCATTCATTTTCGAAAATCTCAGGCACAATACACTGATCACTCCTCTCACTGCAAAACTCCAACACACACTCAGCAAGTGAACAAAGAAACAGGATATAGATGGTTTGAAATGCAGAGGACCAAAATGCATCATGGGTAGATCCAAGGGACCAAACAAATTAATAAAAATAAAAGGGTTGCTATGGGAATGACTATATAACCTAACTGCAGCTAAACGCAACCGCAAATGAACGCATGTAAACGCAGGTAATCGCACTGTACAAATGCAGCTGATCGCTGTGCCTGGAGTCTTGAATTTGACAGACAAAAATAAACATGCTAAACTGCGGCAGAACAGCCGTCCATGTCAAAGGGGCCTAATGGCTCATTTACACTTGATCAGCTTCAACACACATTAACGGCTAGTTTACACTTGCTTCAAAGCAAGGCTTCGGGCAGGCTTCGTTAAAGTTCTCTGAACGCCAGTCAAAGCTCCTGTCACAAAATAAAATGGTTAGCTTACAGTCCTGTTTACACCTTGCTTTTGCTTTGCTTGGCTTCAGCTTCGCTTCAAAAATTATACCCCATGTAGCTTTAGTGGTGCTTCAAAGCGTCTTCAAAGCCCCCATAGAAGTCTATTGCAAAGCTTGTTTGAAGGCCCACTGAAGCCTCATTGAAGCCCCACCAAAGCCCCACCAAAGGCTCATTGAAGCACCATCAAAGCTCCACCAAAGCCTCATCAAAGCCCCACCGAAGCCTCATCAAAGCACCAAGCAGAAGCAAGGTGTAAACAGGAATGTAAGCTAACCATTTTATTTAGTGACAGGGGCTTTGACTGGCGTTCAGAGAGCTTTAACAAAGCTTGTCCGAAGCCATGCTTGAAGCAAGTGTAAACTAGCCCTAACAAAAAAAAAAAAATCTGAAAGCTGACAAACTTTCTTTTCCTGTAGATCTAAAGAAAATCTGGGCTTTTTGTTTATTTTTTTAAACAATAAAAACTAAAAGTGGTGGGGGGAGGAAGGGTCGTGTTTTAGGTGTTTTTAAGTAGAGATTGGCATTAAAGAAAATTTATGAGCTACCAATTCCTTGATGCTGTTAGAAAACTGTTGCTTTAAGAATCTTGGTGATCTTGCCGCTTCCTGAAGGTCTGTTTTTTTTTTTGTTGTTTTTTATTTTGACAAACAACAAATTTACAATGGGACTAATCTGGAACAGACGCACTGACTTGAATGGCTGGTGGTGTAGGCTTTCAACTTAACATGAAGCATTACATTTGCTGTGGCTAAAACATTGCAGCCATGGCATATGAACAGTCCCCTATGGCTGTATTGGAGACTTTAGGTGTGCAGTTGGGGGGGGGGGCACAAAACTGTAAAGCCACAGCTCAACTGTGTGATAGAGGCCTTACATCAGGGGTGCCCAACCTTTTGAAGAGCGAGGGCCACTTAAGCGGCTTGGTAACTAGTCGCGGGCCACGATGAGCGGATAACAGGTCCATGTCCACTCTGCATATGCAGAGTGGACATGGACACGGCCAACTATACTCTATGGGCCCTCTGATCCGATCTGCCCAGATGGAAGGGGACGGATCCCCCCTTTTGCAGATTGAATTGGAGGTAGGTGGGTATATGGCCACAAGTCTGTTTACATCTGTGGCTCAAAAGAGGTGACCAGGGGGTCCAATTGGGTCAGACTGATCGTGTCAAAGGGGCCTAAGGCTGCTTTCACTCTGATGGGCTGTGGTTTACCCACAATGCGGGTGCAGCGCAGTGCACCTGTGGCTTTTCTGTGGGTTAACTGCACTTTGCCATAGACTTCTATTATATCCTGCAGGTGTGGCACACTTTCTGAAGTGCACCAAACCCGCAGGTAATAATAGAAGTCTATGGCAAAGTGCAGGTAACCCACAGGTGTTCTGCAGTGCACCTGCAGATCAGTTTGAAAGCAGCCCACTAACCACTGCAGAACAGATATGCCCATATATACACTTTGATTTTAGTAATAAACTTACCTTTAATAACAGACTTCCATTCAGGTATCGTCAGCTATTGTTGTCCCAGGTAGAGTGCATTTGATATCACTCCGCCTATGACAGGAGTTGGTGCTTTACAGAAAGCATCGGCTTATGTGGCTCTGCTCTGCAGCCGCTTGATTCACAACACTGATGCTCCGGAATGGTGGGTCGGCAACCCACAATCTGGGCTTGTCAACCTGCCATCCCAGAGCAGGAGGTCGCGGGCCACATCAGAGAGCTCCGCGGGCCACTGGTTGGACACCCCTACCTTATATAAACCAAAAGCATCAAATAAAAAAAAGAAGAACTTCCTTAGTTGTAAACTACACAGTAAGACCCCTTTCACACTGGTGCTGCATCCGCGTTAGAGCTAAAGCCCTGCTCGTTTTAGCGGCTCTATTTGGCTGCTAGCAGGGCGCTTTTAACTCCAAAGAACGGGTTAAAAGTGCCCGTGTTACAGCGCTTTCAAATCACTTTTCATTTCAATGGGCACTGCGTTTTGGGAGTGCTAAGGAATGCCATCCATTATATATGTTGGACTTTCAGTATGGACTATCAAGCCTATAGGTGAGAAGGGGATGCAAGATATACCGCTAGCAGCTTTGTGTTGCTGACCAAAATAACTTTTTGGTTTATATGTGCACATACTGGGGTAGCTTGGATGTTTGATGAGCATCCAAAGTTACCTGCTTTTTTGATTTTGGCATGAGCGATGTTCAGACATATGAATGTGTTCAAAGACAACATTGTCTTTTTATTAGTGGTGGAGATTAGCTAAAATATTTAAAATAAAGCTTTTGTAATGTTGTAATTATTTTGCTTGAGAGATTTTGGATGGGTACAAGCCATGTAGGATCTATAAGTTGGTCTCTGCCAATTCCCAGCTCTTTTTCTGATGTTTTTATTTTTCATATGCTTTCCCAGATAGCAAGCAATTGTGCTGCAAGTTTGAAAATGACTTGCTAAGCTATTCCTAGACTTGCCAGGCTTCACAAGTTTGTTGCACAATTGCAGCAAGTCCGCATTGCATGACTTCAGATCAACTTTCTTTGCAAACATTCTGCAAGTCTCCTACAAGTTCTGGTTCAGTTTTGTTGTGCAATAGTGTGTTGCGTTTGTTAAAAATATGATTTTTATTATATTAATCAGACATAGGATACATGGGACAATATTACAATAGTGAGTTGGTCAGATTACTGTCAGTCTTTTGGTTTGAGTAGATTTCTCAAACAAATGCGGTTTTCATACAATGGGGTTAGATACCATTGTTGTATTCAACAGGATAGCTACAGTAAACAAGTAAGACATTACTTGTTTGAGATTTCTTTCAGCTCTCAAACTGAAAGAATGACTGTTAGATTACTGACAGATTTGGTTTGAGTAGACAATAGGTAGATAGCATTGTTGTATTCAACAGTCCATTGTTGAATACAGCTACAGTAAACAGGTATGTTTTCTGTTGTTTGGTAACTCAGCCTGACACATAAAAGCAGGCATAAGCTAGGACACACACACACATCATGTTGCTGTAAGATCAGAAGAAGCTACTCATCATAAGAAGAAGATGCCTGGTCACCAGCAATGGAGATCATGAACATAGCGTAATCGAAGTTAAGTAACCTTTAAATGTATTTGTACTGTTATAGACCATAGGCTGTTCATTTGCTAGGCATTTTGCTTGTTATAGAGATCTGTCAGTCTTGCATTGTATTCCTAAGATTGTAATAGTTTTGTATGTACAGCATCTTTGTATAGTAAAAGCACATTTACACACTGCAGAAGTCTCAGCTTCCTTGTTATACCACAGAGTAACCTTGCTAGATAGACGCAAGCAAAACATTTGGGGGCTCATCCGGGATCTGTGCTATAATTCAATTGAAGCAGACTTGTTTTTCTGTAGTGTGTTGTGTAGCTTGTGCTATGTAAAATGCTGCATAAGCTGTTTAGGAAAAGCAAGGCTGCAGAGGGTTCTGGTGACCAGAAGAAAGTGTGCAGCTTACCTATCTGGGCCAGAAATAATGAGTGGGAGCCTCTTTCTAAAGAATTTGTGAAGTATGCTTCTCCCTTGAAGCTGACTTGGGGTGATAAAGTCTCAGATAATTTTGTAGATTTTAGCCTTAAGGGGTTGGATTTAAGTAAGAAAGAGAAGAGGACAGTGTCCACAGTGGGTTGGTACTTCCTCCATGCTCTCTATACTGAATCACATAGAAGGGATAAGGCAGAGGCAGAAGTTAAGGTATTAAAAGACCAGCTAGCAGTTGCTTCAGAGTGTGTACGTTCAACCGCTAGTCGGGCTGATGATTTGCAAGAGCAGTGTGCAGCCCTCATGACCAAATCAATTAATGCCTTAAGGAAAAGGAAGGGGCGTAAACCTGTTAGTAAAGCCAGGGTACGTGCCATTGTCACATCCCAAAACTGGGATTGTGAGGATGTGCTCTCCTCAAATGATAGTGAGGATGAGGAGATAGAGTTTGATATTTCAGATGATGATCTGCTAGTGGGAAAGAAAAAGTATGCCAGACCTCTCATTACTAAGCATAGGAAACGGCAACATGATAGAGAGGATATGGCAGATGGGGAGGTGCATTATCGCAACCCCAGAGATGTTGAAATTGAAGAAGTACGGGAGTTTACACAAACTGAACTCCATGAGCTGGCAAAACAATACAAACAAAGGTCTGGGGAGCCCCTATTGAGTTGGCTCCTACGCTTATGTGATGAAGGGGCGGACAGTGTTGTTTTTGTCAGGTAAGGAAGCAGTGGCTATGGGAGTGTTAACCCATGATCCACAATTGCATCAGGCAATGCGAAAAGCCTGAGAGTTTAGCGTGAATTTTTCACTGTTAGACCTTGTGAGAGATGGAATAGTCCGAGTATACGCTAGTCCTACTGACCTGGAAAATACCTACTCCTGGAGATCAATAGGAGAGGGTATTTCCAGGTTACGTGAGATGGGTTGTATAACCGGATTAAATACATTTCCAGAATGGATAGGTCCAGATATGGAACCCTTTACGTCTGCTCTGTGCTCTAAGCTGATGAAGTCTGCGCCATTTAGTCTCAGGGCTCCATTATTGTCTTTGTTGGGAGGCCTGGGATTAAACAGCAAGATTCATGAAGCCACAACCCTTTTAAGCCAGTTGGGGGAGATAGAGGAGACTAAACCTGTCAGGGCAGTAGATAAGGTCAAGGCCAGACAGGAAGAATACAAGCAGAAAAGAACAGAGAAGAAACGGAATGGGGTAGAGAAGACAGAAGGTGAAGAGAAAACCAGGCTAGTTATTTCTAGGAAAGAAATGTGGGTGGACCTATTAAAGGCAGGAGTACCTAAAGATGAGATAGATGGCATTTCTACTGCAGAAATGCTGGGGAGGTGGAAACATTTAGTAGGGAAAACTGTCAGGGTTAGAAACACTACTCCTAGTGAAGATAACATCAGCCTAGACTTAGGCCTCGTACACACGGCCGAGATTCTCGTCGAAAAAAACATGTCGTTTTTTTCGACGAGATTCTTGGACAAGAAAATTGTCCCGGCCGAGTGTACACACGCTCGATTCAAAGAACCCGCGGTTCTTTGAATGGAGCGTACACGGTGACGTCATCGACTACGACGAGCATGCGCTCGTCACATTCGATGCCGTCGCCGCCATCTTGGTATACCCTACGTATGCCTAGGAAGCTACCGCGCATGCGTCAAATTCATTTCGAACATGCGCGGGCTTCCGGGAGGACAGGTAAGTGTACACACACTCACTTTTCTCATCGAGAAACATGCCGACGAGAATCTCGACGAGAAAATAGAGAGCAGGTTCTCTATTTTCTCTTCGAGATACTTGTCGATTTTCTTGACGAGAAACCATACACACGAACGAGTTTCTCGGCAAAAAATCTCTGTCAGCAAGTTTCTTGCTGGTTTTTGCCGAGAAACTCGTTCGTGTGTACGAGGCCTTAGAGGAAACAGAACAGACCCCTCCTGTTAGCCCCAAACAAATTCCCAAAACTGAATATGAACCCAAATCCCTTTATCCTGGGGAGGAGTTAGGGAGAATCAGAAAAGAGGATTGGGAGGTTCCTTATCCTTTATGAAGGGAAGGTGAGTCTCCTGTAATAGCAGCAAGGGCAGTGACAGCAGGAGACCGACGCCCATATGCACCTGTCACTGTATGGTGGGGGAAGTCATCTTCTCCTACACATGTAATAGCTTTAGTTGATAGCGGAAGCTGAAGTTACACTTTTGCAAGGAAATCCTTCCCATCACAAAGGAGAAATGATTTATGTAGAAGGTTTGGGAGGGCAAACTACACCAGCAGTTAGGATACAGGTGAAATTGGCTATTGGCAAGGGATCAGGATTTATGACAAATGTTTTGATATCAGAGTTACCCGAAAATATTCTTGGGATGGATGTACTTCAAGGCCAGTCAATTCAGACTGAAAGAGGTACATTCACATTCGGGTATCCTGATGAAGCGTATCTGGTAAGGGCAGTGAAGGCTGTGGTCAGAGGTCATGCGAAATGGACCCCTGTATACATTCCTCCACCAGAGAAGCCAGTCTGTCTCAAGCAGTACAGACTTCCTGGAGGCCACAAAGAAATTGGGGGGACTATTCAAGAACTGTTGAGAGTAGGGATCCTTAGACCTGCTGTAAGTCCTTTCTCGTCTCCGGTGTTTCCAGTAAAGAAACCTGATGGGACATATAGAATGACTGTGGATTACAGAGGTCTAAACAAAGTGGCACCTCCATTGAAGTCAGCTGTACCAGATATGATCTCAATTGTTGAGAAAATTTCTAAAGATGCAGGGGAATATCATGCTGTGATAGACCTGGCTAATGCTTTCTTTTCAATTTTGATAGACCCAGAGTGTCAAGACCAGTTTGCTATGGTGTGGGACAGCCGCCAGTACACTTTTACTGTCCTTCCGCAAGGCTATCTTCATTCTCCAATGATTTGTCATGGACTGATTGCCCGAGATTTAAGTACCCTGAATTTGAAAGTCGCTGTGTTTCACTACATTGATGACATCATGATCTCTGGGACAATAGAAGATGTAACTCAAGCACTGCACCTGCTGATACAGCACTTGGAAAACAGAGGGTGGGCTACCAACAGAGACAAAGTCCAAGGACCTGCCACAGAGGTGAAATTCCTAGGAATGATGTGGACTGGGCCACAGAGGAAGATTCCAGAGACAGTTGTGCAAACTATCCAGGCGCTGTCGCCCCCTTCTACCAAAAAGGAGGCACAGAAGTTCATTGGAGTTGTGGGATTCTGGAGATCGTTCATCCCACATCTTGGACTGATATTGAGGCCTATATACAATGTTACCAGAAAAAAGACTGAGTTCTCATGGGGTTCAGAGCAGCGGACTGATTTCTGGCTGCTAAAGAAGCTATTTTGCAGCATCAAGGATTGGGACCCGTGAAACAAGGAGTACCATTTCAGCTGGATGTAGTGGAGCAGAATGGTACCATATCTTGGAGTCTGTTGCAGCCAAATGAAAAGAAAGGACTGAGAGCAATACCTATTGGATTTTGGTCCAAACAACTGACAGGGGCACAGACGAGATACACGCCCCTAGAGAAGTACCTGTTTGGGGCCTACACAGCACTTCAACATGTAGAGACCATTACAGAAAAGGACACAGTCACCATCCATACTGCATTGCCAATAGCAGGATGGGTGAGAGATAATGGACTGACCACTAGGGCAGCTTTAGCCCAGAACCAGACACTGATGAAATGGAAGTGGTACCTTCAAGAAAGAGGGGGTATTGCAGCTGGGGATGTTAGAGACATTTCAAAACAGTTGGCAGGGCTTGTTACTTTTACCAGCACCCGGCCAGAAGAAGAAATTCCTGTGCTGCAGTCATCCCCCATTCAAGAGGCTCCACCCTTTGAGTCTCTGTCAGAAGACATGAAGGAGTCAGCGTGGTTCACTGATGGTTCAGCTATAATCACCTCGTCTGGACATAAATGGACAGCAGCAGCCTACAACCCAAGTACAGACACAGTACAGCAGTGGGCCAAAGATTCTGGAGTGTACTGGTTGTGCCACATCCCATACCATCCACAGGCAGCTTGTTTGATTGAAAGATACAACGGGCTATTGAAGGACCAGATACGCAAATTTACACCCACACATACACTAAGGGGGTAGGATCGGGTCCTCACACAGGCAGTCATGTTGTTAAATTCTAGGCCAATAGCCAAAAGCACACCATATGAGAGGATGGTAGGGGCTGAGGCACAAATTCCACAGCTGGAGTGCAGAGTTTAGTATTTATGTAAGGTTCCTGAAAGAACAGGGTTTAACAGATACCATGTTACTGCTTCCCATGACATAGAAACCAAGAGTGACATATCTGAAGCTGAAGCCTATCTAGGAATGAGAGGGAATCTGGCAGGAAGGTTTGAAGTTATATTTGCATTGGCAGATGAGCTTCAAGACAGTGGCTGGGACTCTGACTGGTTAGTGGATACTTCTCAGCAAGAGTGGAAAGTGAGGCTACATAACATCAAACCTTCTAAAATAAACAGCAGTGATCTTCTGGGAAATATCAGTATATTTCCTCTCCTCCCTATTGATGTTCTTTGGGAGGGTCAGAGGTGCATACAGGCAGGTGGCAAAGTATTGGTCAGATATCCAGGCAAGAAGCCATTTAGAGGAGAGATTGTAGCTGAAGGGCCAGGATCTACTGTTTATGTATTGTTAGAAGGAACAGATAATCCGCTTTGTTTTCCACTCCACAGGCTGTCTCCGATTTGATCCATAGGAAGACCAGAGAAAAGTGGTTACATGATGGAAAGAATGACGGAAGACCGCAAGAGCTGTGGAGAACAAGGCCTTTGATGTATTTCAAGCCTGGACTTGTTTCTAAAGAACTTTAGAATGGACTTTCTAATGAACTATTATCCAAAGACTGAAACACCTTCCCAGTGACAGAAATATGGGAGGGGTTGCATTTAAGGAAAATTCATGTGTAGAATGAGTTGTTAGTAATGAAGAGATTTTCTGTGTAGTCTGAGAGAAAAAAAAATCATAGGGCGGAATGTGTTGCGTTTGTTAAAAATATGATTTATATTATATTAATCAGACATAGGATACATGGGACAATATTACAATAGTGAGTTGGTCAGATTACTGTCAGTCTTTTGGTTTGAGTAGATTTCTCAAACAAATGCTGTTTTCATACAATGGGGTTAGATACCATTGTTGTATTCAACAGGATAGCTACAGTAAACAAGTAAGACATTACTTGTTTGAGATTTCTTTCAGCTCTCAAACTGAAAGAATGACTGTTAGATTACTGACAGATTTGGTTTGAGTAGACAATAGGTAGATAGCATTGTTGTATTCAACAGTCCATTGATGAATACAGCTACAGTAAACAGGTATGTTTTCTGTTGTTTGGTAACTCAGCCTGACACATAAAAGCAGGCATAAGCTAGGACACACACACACATCATGTTGCTGTAAGATCAGAAGAAGCCACTCATCATAAGAAGAAGATGCCTGGTCACCAGCAATGGAGATCATGAACATAGCGTAATCGAAGTTAAGTAACCTTTAAATGTATTTGTACTGTTATAGACCATAGGCTGTTCATTTGCTAGGCATTTTGCTTGTTATAGAGATCTGTCAGTCTTGCATTGTATTCCTAAGATTGTAATAGTTTTGTATGTACAGCATCTTTGTATAGTAAAAGCACATTTACACACTGCAGAAGTCTCAGCTTCCTTGTTATACCACAGAGTAACCTTGCTAGATAGACGCAAGCAAAACAAATAGTCATCCCACCACAGGGGTCACTGTGACTGAATTTTAATGCTGTAGACTTGGAGAGCTCTTGCTGTAGACTCACCACTGCAACTTTGCTCTTGCTAGAGACTTGTCATGCAAATTTGCTACAAATTGGAAAAGTGTCAACTAGAACTTGTGCTCCAAGTGCTCTGCAAGTGTACAACTTGCCAGTGAAAATGGGCAGCAACTTATCAGACTTATGCCGCGTACACACGACCATTATTCATGTCATGGAAAAAAACGAAGCTTTACTCAACGTGATTTTTTGTGTTTCCTCTCAAGCCTGCCTTGCATACACACGTTCATGAAAAAAAACGCTCGAGCAAAGCGCGGTGACGTACAACACGTACGACGCACTATAAAGGGGAAGTTCCATTCGAATGGTGCCACCCTTTGGGACGCTTTTGCTGATCCTCGTGTTAATAAAGTTTGGTGAGAGACGATTCACGCTTTTCAGTCTTCGTGCTTTTCAGTCCATTACAGCGTGACGAATGTGCTTTCTCCATTACGAATGCTAGCTTTACCAGAACGAGCGCTCCCGTCTCATACTTGATTCTGTGCATGCCCGTTTTTTTTCCCCTTGTAAAAGCATACACACGACCGTTTTTCACGACGTTAAAAAGAACAACGTGAAAAACGACGAGAAAAAATAGAGCAGGCTCTAATTTTTTTTCGGGCATTTTTCTCGTCGAGAAAAATGCTCTGGAGCATACACACGACCGTTTTTCACGACCATTTTTAAAAATTGCATTTTTCTCATCATGAAAAACATTTGTGTGTATGCGGCATTACAATTCAACACTGCCACAAATTTGTGTTAAGTTATCCTTGCTATCTGGGTTACTTGACATTAAGCTCAAGTTCACACTGAGGGCCGGTTTGAAATTGTGCGAATTCAGCTGAACTATCACGATTTCAAACTGGCATTTCAGTCTGACTTCGGGGGCGATTGGACAGACATCTTTGCGGGTTCATGCTCAGATGTCTATTCAAATCGCCCCTGAAGGAACCCAAAGTTACCACAGGAACTACTTTTGGGAATTGGTGCGGCACCGCAAAGTCGGCGTCGCACCAATTCGGGGCAGTGCCATTTCTGGCAATAGGCGGCGATATGACATACGATTTGACATGGCCCAATGTGAACGTGGGCTAAAAGCTACACCAGTGAAATAATGGCAAGATGGCAACCAACCTTTAATTGGAAGCCTCTGTGCTTGTTCTTTTAAACTTTTGTTAGATGGATGTAAAAACTGAAAATAAAGATTTTGCAAAAAATAAACTTTTGTTAGTTTACAGTTGGGGATATACCTGCGTCACTCAGCAGATCTATTGGAGTGGAACCAGTGGAGTCTCTCTTCTCATGTCTCCAATAAGTAACTACTGATATTTTCAGCTATCTGTAATGGGGGCATTTTCATCTTTGATCATTAAAGTAATGGGCATTAATCCCACCATCCCCCAGTATAATACAGCATTGTTCTTCCCACTAACCAACACTCTAATGCCGCGTACACACGACCGTTATTCACAACGGCACTATAAAGGGGAAGTTCCATTCGAATGGTGCCACCCTTTGGGCTGCATTTGCTGATCCTCGTGTTAGTAGTGTTTGGTGAGAGACGATTCACGCTTTTCAGCCTTGTGCTCTTCAGTCCGTTACAGCGTGACAAATGTGCTATCTCCATTCTGAACGCTAGTTTTACCAGAACGAGCGCTCCCATCTCATACTTGATTCTGAGCATGCACGTTTTTTTTTCCCCTCGTAAAAGCCTACACACGACCGTTTTTCACGACGTGAAAAACGACGAGAAAAAATAGAGCAGGTTCTAAAAAAAAAATCGGGCAGTTTTCTCGTCAAGAAAAATGCTATGGAGCATACACACTACCGTTTTTCACGACCAATCTAAAAAATTGAATTTTTCTCGTCATGAAAAATGGTCGTGTGTACGGGGCATAAGGGTTTTATCTAGATAAATCACATTATAAAAGATTCTGCAGCTAGGAGCATGTTGTAACATAGGCATTGCAAGCTCTGCTCCACCTCTTAGAATTTTTTTATAATTTTTGAGGATACCTTTACTACAAAAATATATGTTGATAATACAGCAAATGCAATTACATGGCCTATTTTCATTAAGTTTGCTGTTTTCATTCATGTGTTTATAAAAAGCCCTATTAGGTGTGATGTTTCTTAGTCTTCTTCTTCTTGTAAAAAATGTAATTATAATGCTTTAGTTATTTGCAACAGTATGCTGCTTTATAGCTTAGATACAGTTATCTGCCTAGGTGATAGGCAGATTTTCTGTAGGTTTCTAAAGGGTCCTATATATTATTATTATTATTATTATTATTACATAAAAAGCATAGCAAAGGTTTCTGCTCACACCTCACAATTGTTACATCTGCAGAACCAACTCCAACTACTCGAGAGCATCATTTTTTTTTGTCAAACATGTCCTCTGCCCTAGCAGTTTCCCAAAAAGATCTGCTCTTGGTAGCAATAGCTATTGCTCAGCATACATACCCGAGAAAGCCATGCATGTCCTGTGGGATAACAGAGCTTAATGAGCCAATGCTAAAGCCCCGTACACACGATCGGTTTAACTGATGAAAACCGTCCGATGGATGGTTTTCATCAGACCAACCGATCGTGTATGGTACCCATCGGTCTTTTTTCCATCGGATGGAAAAAATAGAACTTGTTTTAAAATTTTCCGATGGATAAAAAACCGATGGGAATTTCCGATCGTCCATGGGCAAGTCCATCGGTTAAAAAACCCACGCATGCTCAGACTGAATTAGGAGACGGGAGCGCTCGTTCTTGTAAAACTAGCGTTCCTAATGGAGAGAGCACATTCGTCATTCTGCAAGTTATTGCTTCGTTTAATGCAGCGCATGTTTTTTTGCTTTCGAACGGTCTTTAAAATGTCATTTTGGCAGCAGAACTTTCTCCTGAGTTCTGACAAATGTATGTCTTTCTTTTTTCTAGTGATCTTAGGAATAATTATTAAAATTCTTCAAGGCCGACCTCCCAAATTACACCTTTATTTTTTTGACTCTTAAAATTTGTTGTGCATTTTTTGGTGTGTCAATTTCTCAGAACAACATAATATTTAATTTTTGAAAAATCATGGAGGTTGGTGTCCCTTGTTCTTAATTACACATTGTATTTATGCAATCTTATTGCTACTTCTCAAAAAAACACATCAGGCATGTAGGTTGGCTGAAATCAAATTTCCCTTTATTTCGGAAAAAAACAAATCAAAAACCGAAGGGCAACTATTCCCAAATTAGCAGAGAATATAAAGTCATTAGATACCAAATGCAGACCTGACTATGATCAATAATAAAATCAACAACAGCATGAAATCAGGAGCAGCAGCCAAAGACATACATCATCCCAAGCTGTGGTACTCCATCAACCTTCAATTTCTGGATGAGCAGCTCGAGGCCAGGGAATCACCTCCTGCTCTTCCTTGTAGCCTTCCTTCCACGCCTCTCTGCAGCGTTCTCTCCACGGCCCCGTCCACGCACCCTTGCAGGCTGGGCCACTGTGGGTGGTGATGTGGCAGGAGGAGGAGGAGGAGAAGGAGGAGAGGGATTGGGCTGATGTGAGATATGGGTGGCCTCAGTCAGCTGTCCCCTCGCCCCCATGTGTACGGCCGTGTAGATAAGGTGCTCACAAAGGGCCCGTTGTCCCGCCTCCATTCTCAGCAGCTTATCTGAGAGATAGGTGCTAAACCCCTCCGTAGGGTTGAGGGGGGCCCTCATAATGGCAGCAGCCTCCTGAATCATCTTTAGTGACTCCTCCTCCACTTGTGTCATCCGCCGTTGTTTTGGCGGTCTGACGTGGAGGGGAGCCACTTGGGAGACGGTGCTGCCACTAGGCCTGGGGACCTGCTGAGTCCCACTGGGCCCTGCCTCCTCCTGCCTGTCACACTCCTGACCCTCTTCCTCCTGGCTTGCCTCATACTGTTTATAAAATAAAATGTAAATTTCTATTATTTGAGGAATCAATCACACACAATTTTGATCTCATTACTGGTTTATTTTGGAGGGGGGGGGGGTGGGATCATTTATGGCTAATCAAAACAGTTCAACTCCATATTACTTAGTGGACAATAATTATGATCAAAAATACTATACCGGGCTGAAGATGTGAAGATCTGGCTCTTCTAGCTCGGGAGGCTCCTCCTCCGCCTCTGCAGGGGTGGAGGGAAGGGTGGAAGGAACGCTGGAGGGAAGGGTGGAAGGAAGGGTTGAGGGAAGGCTGGAAATAGATTCCCTGGCCTCGATCTGGTCATCCAGAAATTGAAGATGTCTGTAGTACCACAGCTTGGGCTTTACTACATCGTCGGCTGCTGCTCCTGATCTCTTGGACTGGCGCACTTCCTTGAATTTTTTTTTATAAGAATTGCGCAGGTTGTTGATTTTATTATTGATCATAGTGTAGTCTGCATCTGGGATCCATGGCTTCATATCCTCGGCTAATTTGGTAATAGTTGCCCGTCGTACATCACTTTTGTGATACGCAGGGTGTTTGAGCTCCCAAAGGTTGCGCTGTTCCTTATACTTTTCAATAAAAACAAGCATCACCTCCGGCTTTCTTGGTTTATGCATCTATTAGGATCAGCAAGTACAAAAAAAAAAGGATCAGAAATGATTCTCCTCAACTTATCACAATATTGCCCTTTATGACCCATTAATATGCCACTGCAGGCCCGAGTTCCCTTCTTACCTTAGTTCACTTCGTGGGTTCACTTCCGGTCGTCCTTACTCCGCGCATCCCTAATAACTTCTTTCCCCTTTTTATACCCTGCGCATGCGTGTAACTCCGCCCTCGTCGCCCGCCCATGACGGATTTTTTCTGCATTTCCCCGCCCCTTAACGATCGGCGCACAGTGTGAGACGGCGACATGTCGCAGACACAGGTGGCTTCTTTAGTTGAAATTACTGACGAGGAAAGCCCAGAGGCGGAAACGTCCCGATCCTGTAAAAAAAGATACAAGGCGACTAATATGTCTTTTTCTGAGATGGCGGTGATGGTGGACATTCTGCGGAGGAAGGATTACGACGGCAAGCATGGCCCATACGACACCCCTAATCTCCGGAAGTCACAAATTATGGACAAAGTGGCGAAGACTCTCTATAAAAAATATGGGGTCAGGAGATCCAAGGAACAACTCCGTAAAAGGTGGTCAGACCTCAAGATCAGGGAGCCGGAGCAGTATAAGAAGCTTATAAAAAGCATAGAAAAAAGTAAGTATATTTTACTGTGTTCTTTCAGATTGTAATATGTATTCTTCCATGTTTTGCACCATGTGCTTGGCTTGACTGGGTTCACATTTTGAAATCTCATCTTTTAGGTTAAGTGGAGAGTCCACTTATTTGCCCAATGTTTTGACCAATAACTTGCTGCTTTTCCCCCAAACATGTTTGGCACATATCCACGTAAACTACATGTGGGCATGCCTCATTTTACTTCAACAATGTTTATCTACACATTGTTGGCTAGATGATGTGTTGTAAGGAAATTTTGAATGTGACTGAAAGAATAAACTGTATTCTGGGTAAAGGAGATGACACTCCAGTAGTTGTGTACTTTTTTTGTTCTTCATCAAGATACTATACTCTGGGCCACATGACCAAATTTATTAACGGTGTCACACACAGGTGGTCCAGTGGATAGCTTGGTGGTTATCCAAGTGTATTTGTGAATATCCTCAAAAATAACATGTTGCTTTGTTGAGTTTGCAAGATCACATATGTTCATGTTGGAACTCAGGGCCAAATATCAATTGTACCCCACTTAAAAACATAGAGGATCCCTTTTCAGGCCTTAAAAAAGTCTGTGTGCTAAAGTATACATTTTGTTGTAAATTCCCATAGGGGAGAGGAGACTGGGAGGACACCATGCTCAGGAGACGAGTAACCCAACACCACAGAAACTCCCCGAAGCTCCCAAAGCAAACCAAGATCAGCAGGTTCAGGAAGCGGAGGTGGAGGAAGCGGAGGTGGAGGAAGGGGAGGTGGAGGAAGGAGAGGTGGAGCTTATCAGCACAACAGGTCAGTGTCTGTCACCACAACTTCAAGGTAAATACAGATGTAGGACTGCCTAGTGTAAAACCTTTTTTTTTGTTTTAGGGACTGAACGTGGGGGTGTGTCAGGAAGTCCAAATCCGCCATTCTCGAGTGCCAGCGCCAAAATAATCATTCAGGAAATCATGGAATGCAGTAGCGAAATGGACATTATGAGAAAGAGAATGATTGTGATTGAGCAAAAATATAAAAACATGATAGATATTTTGGGGAGAATAGTGTGAACCCCCCCCTTTTGTGTTTTTTGTTATGCGTCTGAAATTATCTCAGGGATTTCCAACATCCCAAATGTGAAGATGCACACACTGAAGACTCAACATGTGCTATCTGCCGTCACAGGATATCTATGTCCCTGTTTTGGGGGTGCAACCTCTTCCTCCCTCCTCAAGTAGGTGAGAGGAAGGGTTTACATCCCCAAAGCACGACCATTGATCCCCCATGATGGCAGATAGCACATGTTTACCCTAGCCATGGGATCTTGTTGAAGATACCCATTTGAGCCCCAAAAGAAAGTGTGTTTGTTAACATTTGGGATGGATCAGGGGTACCATCACCACATCTCCAGTTGGTATTTTTCACAGTGTTATTGTATTACTTTTTCAGACTAAAATAAATGGCTTACGACCCATGCATGTTTCTGCAAAAAAAACGCACATAAAAAAAAAGGCTAGTATTTCTAAAAACCAAAAAAAAATGCGGTGCAAACAATAAAAACATTTGGGAAGTCTAAAAAAGGTGTGCCTTGTTCTTTCTATGCTCAAGAGCAGGTCTGAAGATGCAAAAACCGTGTTTTTCGCTCTGAGTTTTGAGGCTATTTACTAAGGACAATTACACTTGGCACTACTAGAACCTGGGAGACATATAAACCCAAAATACAAGAATGACAACACAAGTTTGTAGGAATTCCATGTTTTTTCTTATTTTTAAAAGGTTAAATACTTGGTCAGATGTGGTCTGGCATTGCAATGGCCCCCCTACCCGTGAAGTACTCTACATATTTCTGGCGTACTTCACGGGCACTTTGGGGGGCCAAGCCAGTACGGGCAGTGCTGAGGCCGGTCAGATTAATCAGTTCAGATGGACCGGCCTCAGGCCCAAACGATGATACATAATTGGTTGCAAATTTGCGTAGAAAATTGTGCAATATGCAGCAGCAGTAGACGATGTGGTTCAGTTTATAATCCGCCAAATGTATCGCTGTCTGGAACAGGCGGAACCGGCTGGCCATTATCCCGAAGGCATTCTCCACAACTCTCTGGGCTCTGGCCAGCCGGTAATTAAAAACCCTCCTCTCCGGGGTGAGGGTGCGTTGGGGAAACGGCCGCATCAGGTGTGGTCCTAGTCCAAAAGCCTCATCCGCAATGAAAACGAACGGGAGCCCTTCAACGTTCTCTACATCTGGAGGCAGTGCAAGACCCCCAGCCTGCAGACGGTGAGCGAACTCCGTCTCCGCGAATGATCCGCCATCGGACATCCGGCCGTTCTTCCCCACATCCACATACAGGAACTCGTACCGTGCCGACACCACCGCCATTAACACTATGCTATTAAAACCTTTATAGTTGAAATAGTATGACCCCGAACGGGGTGGCGGCACTATGTGGACATGCTTCCCATCAATTGCCCCTCCACAGTTGGGGAAATCCCACCGCTGGGCAAATTGGGAGGCCACAGTCAGCCATTCCTGTGGTGTGCTAGGGAACTGTGGAGTCAAACAAAAAGAAGACATTAGTACGGTTTATGGTTACAGTGCAAGCAGATTACACACAAAAACATTGTTGAGTAACATTATTATTTAAGGGAGTTTTTCCGACCAATAAACAAAGGCCCACTTAGCAGATGCCTCACCCCCGCTGAGTGGACATTCTAAAATAATCTAAGGGTAGGGCCTAAGGTGATTGTGGGGGATCCCAAAAAAGGCTCTACCACTCTGCTGAGCTTGATTGAGAACTACTAATTTTTTAACATCTTTAGGGGGGGGGGGAGGGAGGGTTGTCAAACTACGAGGGCAATGACCCCCCAAAAATGAAAAGGAAAATAGAAGGCTAGCTGGGTTTGCGCCCACGATAGCATGCTGGAGAGGTTAGTGAAGGGAAATAGGCATGTAGGGCCCAAAAAGGGATTTACAGGTAAAAAAAGGCATGGGGAAAATGGGGACATTACCAGGATATTACAAACAGGCATATTTGTGTTAGGAGGAAAAAAAAGAAAAAAGAGAATAAAAAAAATAATGTGAGGTTAAAGGAGAATAATTACCTTCATATAGTCCTTCTGCAGGACCTGAATGATGGCCGAACACGTCTCAGGGATAATGATCCCGAGAGCCTGGGGGGAGATGCCTGTTGAGAACTTGAGGTCCTGCAAGCTTCTCCCAGTCGCCAGGTATCTCAACGTGGCAATAAGCCTCTGCTCGGCAGTGATGGCCTGGCGCATCACAGTGTCCTGCCTCGTGATATAGGGGGACAGCAAATCCAACAGACGGTGAAATACGGGGTCCGTCATCCTGAGATAATTCCTGAAATCATCAGGTTTATTCTCATGGATTTACCGCAGCAGAGGCATATGAGAGAATTGGTCCCGCTGGAGCAACCAATTCTTAGTCCATGAACTCCTCCTCACCCTGTTCACAGACTGAACTCGGGTTACAGTGTTAACTGCAACACCAAGCCCAAAGCCAGCACGAGCTCGAGAACGAGAACGCACTTCAAACATGGTTTTAAACCGGTCGGCTGGTCAGAACGCACTCAAACAGGACGCACCGTGGAACAGCAAGGCCTGAAAAGAACGATCTGAAAAACAGTAAACGAACGGCCAAATCGGCACTGCAAGGCAGTAACGACCTGACTGCACGCACTGAATCACAAATACAAACCCACAAGCACAAACTGAACAACAGGAAACGATCTGCAAAGCCCGGAGACTGAAAAGCGCAAATCGGCTCTCACCAAACTTTTACTAACACGCGGTAACACGAAATCAGCAAAAGCAGCCCAAGGGGTGGCGCCATTAGATTTGTTCGGCCCTTTTATAGCGCGTCGTACGTTTTGAACGTGCCGTCGTTTTCTTGCCGTCGGTTTTTAGACTGATGGTGTGTGGCCAAGACTGATGAAAAACAGTTTCATCGGATTTCCGATGGACAAATCCATCGGACGAAAATCCATAGGTTATCCGATCGTGTGTACAGGGCTTCAGTCAACGCCCAATCACCCAGACCCAAAGCCACACGTATACCAGTCAGTACCTCCTTCTAGGGGGTAAGATCCATGAGAAAATATAGAAATTATATAAAAAGATATTGAGGCAGATTCTGTTTTAAGAAATAATAATACATATGTACTTACACTATATTACCAAAAGTTTTGGGATGCCTGCCTTTACATGCACATAAACTTTATTGGCATTCCAGTGTTAGTCCGTAGGGTTCAATATTGAGTTGTCCCACCCTTTGCAGCTATAACAGCTTCAACTCTTCTGGGAAGGCTGTCCATAAGGTTTAGGAGTGTGTTTGACCATTCTTTCAGAAGCGCATTTGTGAGGCCAGGCATCGATGTTGGTTGCTTTGTGCACTGGTGTGCAGTCATGTTGGAACAGGAAGGGACCATCATCAAACTGTTCCCACAAAGTTGGGAGCATGAAATTGTCAAAAAGGTCTTGGTATGCTGGCGCCTTAAGAGTTCCCTTCACTGGAACAAAGGGGCCAAGCCCAACCCCTGAAAAACTACCCCACACCATAATCCGCCCTCCACCAAATGACTGGGACCAGTGCACAAAACAAGGTCCATAAAGACATGGATGAGCGGGTTTTGGGTGGAGGAACTTGACTGGCCTGCACAGAGTCCTGACCTCAACCCGATAGAACACCTTTGGGATAGTTACATAGTTACATAGTTACATAGTTAGTCAGGTTGAAAAAAGACACAAGTCCATGCAGTTCAACCATAAAAAATTAAATAATAATATCATACAATCCCATATACCTAATTCTATACCCACAGTTGATCCAGAGGAAGGCGAAAAATCCCAGAAGAGCATGATCCAATTTGCTACAGCAGGGGAACAAATTCCTTCCTGATCCCACGAGAGGCAATCGGATATTCCCCGGATCAACTTTACCTATAAATGTTAGTACCTTGTTATATTATGTACATTTAAGAAAGAATCCAAGCCTTTCCTAAAGCAATCTACTGAGCTGGCCAGAACCAGCTCTTACTGTGAAGAAACCTTTCCATATTTGGAGGTGAAATCTCTTTTCCTCTAGACGTAAAGAGTGCCCCCATGTCCTTTGTGTTGACCGCAAAGTGAATAACTCAACACCAAGTTCACTATATGGACCCCTTATATATTTGTACATGTTGATCATATCCCCCCTTGATCTCCTCTTCTCAAAGTGAATAAATTCAGTTCCTCTAATCTTTCCTCATAGCTGAGCTCCTCCATGCCTCTTATCAGTTTGGTTGCCCTTCTCCTCACTTTCTCCAGTTCCCCAATTTCCTTTTTGAGAACTGGGGCCCAAAACTGAACTGCATATTCCAGATGAGGTCTTACTAATGATTTGAACAGGGGCAAAATGATATCTCTCTCTCTGGAGTCCATACCTCTCTTAATACAAGAAAGGACTTTGCTCGCTTTGGAAACCGCAGCTTGGCATTGTATGCTATTATTGAGATTATGACCTACCAAAACCCCCAGATCCTTCTCCACTAAGGATCCACCCAGTCGTACTCCCCCTAGTATGTATGATGCATTCATATTCTTAGCCCCCAAGTGCATAACTTTACATTTCTCAACATTAAACCTCATCTGCCACATAGTCGCCCAATTAGACAGAGTATTGAGGTCGGCTTGTAAATTGGCGACATTCTGTAAGGACGTTATTCCACTGCATAGCTTAGTGTCATCTGCAAAGACAGAAATGTTACTTAGTTACTTACTCAGACCCAATATCATTTATAAAGATATTAAAAAGTAAGGGTCTCAACACTAAACCTTGGGGTACACCACTGATAACCTTAGACCATTCAGAGTAAGAATCATTAACCACGCCTCTCTGAATTCTGTCTTTTAGCCAGTTTTCTATCCATTTACAAACTGATATTTCCAATCCTGTAGACTTTACCTTACACATGAGCCGTGTGTGGGGAACTGTATCAAACGCTTTTGCAAAATCCAAGTATACCACGTCCACAGCCACGCCTCTGTCCAAGGTTTTACTTACCTCTTCATAAAAAGAAATCAGGTTTGTCTGACAACTTCTGTCTTTCATGAATCCATGCTGTCTGTTGCTTAAAATATTTTTTTCCAGCAAGAACTCATCTATGTGGTATTTTAATAATCTCTCCAGTATCTTCCTAACTATAGAAGTTAAACTAACAGGTCTATAGTTACTTGGTAAAGACTTTGTTCCCTTTTTAAATATAGGCACCACATTGGCCCTGCGCCAATCCAGTGGTACTATTCCTGTCATTATTGAGTCCCTAAAAATTAGATACAATGGCTTTGAAATTACAGAGCTCAATTCTTTTAGGATCCGTGGGCGTATGCCATCTGGTCCAGGTGCTTTATCCACCTTTATTCTGTCTAAATATTGCTGGACCATATAATTTTTGAGCCATTGTGGATTTGGGGCTGTGTCACTACCACCCCCATTTTGGACATGAGCTCCCCCACGCTCCTTTCTATACACAGAGCTGAAGAAAGTATTTAATAAATTAGCCTTCTCTTTGTCCCCAGTCACCCACTCTAGATTATTTTGTAAAGGGCCTACATGCTCAGACTGGGATGCTCAGACTCAGACAAGGATGAGTTAGAGCGGAGACTGTGAGCCAGGCCTTCTCGTCCAACATCAATGCCTTCTCGTCCAACATCAGTGCCTGGAAGAATGGTCAAACATTCCTATGGACACACTCCTAAACCTTATGGACAGCCTTCCCAGAAGAGCTTAAGCCATTACAGCTTCCAACTCAATATTGAACCCTACGGACTAAGACTGCTATGCCAATAAAGTTCATGTGCTTGTAAAGGCAGGAGTCACAATACTTTTGGTAATATAGGGTATATACAGAATACCCTACATAAATAAGCAGTGTTTATAGCTGAGTTTAAAGGGATAGTTTACCCATAAACAAATGATTATGTTTTTAACCCTACTATGAGTTAAATTGATCGAATAATCCCCACATGTCCCTCAGCAGACTACTTTTTCTCTTGACTTCCCAGCTCCATTGACCTTCAGAGGCCCTGACTTTTTTTGGTGAATTTTTCACTTATAGACACTGCAAGAGCCCAGGTCCAGGAACCCAGATCTTTAGTGCAGAGGACCTGTAAATGATTGCACTCATTAGGATCAACACCTAGCTGAAGTGGACACTAAATACCGTATATACCAGGCAGACCCTAATAAAGATGCAAAAGGGCATTTGGTTCAGGCCTAATAGGACAGCTTTGGAAGGTCAAGTAACCCATGGATTTAAACATGAAAATCTATTGTTTCAGCTGTCAAGGTCAATGTGACTCTTATGCCGCGTACACACGGCCGGACTTTCCAATGGGAAAAGCTCAGTTGGAATTTCCGACGGAAAAATAGAGAACCTGCTCTCCATCTAAGTCCTTCGGAAATTCCGACAGAAAAAGTCAGATGGGGCATACACACGGTGCGAATATCCGACCAAAAGCTCCCATCGGACTGTTTCTGTCGGAAATTCCGAACGTGTGTACGCGGTCAAATGCCATGGTCAAATTAATACATACTGTATATTTAAATGTTTAAACTTAATCAGTCCAATAATATTCATGAACCTAAACCAAAGCTAATAATTTGAGACCTAATACAGCTGTCATATTTCCCAAAAATCTAAACTAATTGATATGCTCACAAGATGAAACATGTTTTAATAGGTAAAGAGTAATCTTATTTTACAAAGGGCCCAGTTGAAGAACCTGATGCCAGAACAGTCCAACACTGTAAAAAAGTAAGAAATAATTAAAATTTTCAATATCTAGGAAAGCACACATGTCTTGCACAGATGAAAAATATCTATTTGTCAGCAATTGACAGACACTTGAGTCCCTCCAGTAATAACATACTGCTGTTTCACACTGTGCCAAAAAGCAGTAATAAGACCATTTGCAGAGGTTGGGGTGTTATAGTAACCTAAGAAACATCAATTCTCACTTTCTTTTCCCTCTGGGATCTCATTTCAAACTTTTGTAATTAAAAGAGGACTCTGGGATTATTTTCTTTAAGAAATGTGAAGCAGTGAAATCCAGCAGAGCTGGTATACTGTAAAGTAACAGATGAAAGAATCAGGTGAAAAATGAAAACCCCCTTAATACCATGAACCTTGAGAAATTCACAATTGGGCATGGGCATGTGTATGATTTTTTTTCTTTCTAGCAGTTATTGAACATATTATTAGTATTAATATACAGTATCTCACAAAAGTGAGTACACCCCTCACATTTTTGTAAATATTTTATTATAACTTTTCATGTGACAACACTGAAGAAATTACACTTTGCTACAGTGTAAAGTAGTGAGTGTACAGCTTGTATAACAGTGTAAATTTGTGGTCCCCTCAAAATAACTCACATAGCCATTAATGTCTAAGCCTCTGGCAACAAAAGTGAGTACACCCCTAAGTTAAAATGTCCAAATTGGGCCCAATTAGCCATTTTCCCTCCCCGGTGTCATGTGACTCGTTATTTTTTACAAATTCTCAGGTGTGAATGGGGAGCAGGTGTGTTAAATTTTATGTTACCGCTCTCACTCTCTCATACTGGTCACTGGAAGTTCAACATGGCACCTCATGGCAAAGAACTCTCTAAGGATCTGAAAAAAAGAATTGTTGCTCTATATAAAATTGGCTTAGGCTATAAGAATATTGCCAAGACCCATAAACTGAGCTGCAGCATGGTGGCTAAGATCATGCAGTGGTTTAACAGGACAGATTCCAGTCAGAACAGGTCTCGCCATGGTCAACCAAAGAAGTTGAGTGCATGTGCTCAGCGCCATATTTAGAGGTTGTCTTTGGAAAATAGATATATGAGTGCTGCCAGCATTGCTGCAGAGGTTGAAGGGTCGGGGGGGGGCAGCCTGTCAGTGCTCAGACCATACGCCGCACACTGCATCAAATTGGTCTGCATGGCTGTCGTCCAAGTAATGAAGCCTTTTCTAAAGGTGATGCACAAGAAAGCCCGCAAACAGTTTGCTGAAGACAAGCAGACTAAGGACATGGATTACTGGAATCATGTCCTGTGGTTTGATGAGACCAAGATAAACTTATTTGGTTCAGATGGTGTCAAGCGTGTGTGGCGGCAACCAGGAGAGTAGTACAAAGACAAGTTTGCCTGACCTATAGTCAAACATGGTGGTGGGAGTGTCATGGTCTGGGGCTGCATGAGTGCTGCCGGCACTGGGGAGCTATGGTTCATTGAGGGAACCATGAATGCCAACACTTACTGTGACATGCTGAAGCAGAGCATGATCCCCTCCCTTCAGAGACTGGGCCCCAGGGCAATATTCCAACATGATAACGACCCCAAACACGCCTCCAATTCAACCACTGCCTTGCTGAAGAAGCTGATGGTAAAGGTGATGGACTGGTCAAGCATGTCTCCAGACCTAAACCCTATTGAGCATCTGTGGGGCATCCTCAAACGGAAGGTGGAGGAGCGCAAGGTCTCTAACATCTACCAGCTCCGTGATGTTGTCATGGAAGAGTTAAAGAGGACTCCAGTGGCAACCTGTGAAGCTCTGGTGAACTCCATGCCCAAGAAGGTTAAGGCAGTGCATGAAAATAATGGTGGCCACAAAAAATATTGACACTTTGGGCCCCTTTTTGGACATTTTCACTTAGGGGTGTACTCAAATTTGTTGCTAGCGGTTTAGACATTAATGGCTGTGTGTTGAGTTATTTTGAGGGGACAGCAAATTTACACTGTTATACAAGCTGTACACTCACTACTTTACATTGTAGCAAAGTGCCATTTCTTCAGTGTTGTCACATGAAAAGATATAATAAAATATTTACAAAAATGTGAGGGGTGTACTCACTCTTGTGAGATACTGTATATACAGTGCCTTGAAAAAGTATTCATACCCCTTGAAATTTTCCAAATTTTCTCATGTTACAACCCAAATTTTTTATGTATTTTATTGGGATTTTTTTGCACAATAGACCAACACAAAGGGGCACATAATTGTGTAGTGGAAGGAAGAATCATAAATGGTTTAATTTTTTTTTTATACAAATAACTATCTGAAAAGTATGGCGTGCATTTGTATTCAGCCAATACTTAGTATAAGTACATTTTTCTGCAATTACAGCTGCAAGTCTTTTTGGGTATGTCTCTACTAGCTTTGCACATCTACAGAGTGACATTTTTTGCCCATTCTTCTTTGCAAAATAGCTCAAGCTCTGTCAGATTGGATGGAGAGCATCTTTAAACAGCAATTTTTAAGTCTTGCCCCAGATCCTCAATTGGATTTAGGTCTGGTCTTTGACTGGGCCATTCTAACACATGAATATGCTTTGATCTAAACCATTCCACTGTAGCTCTGGCTGTATGTTTTGGGCCGTTGTCCTGCTGGAAGGTGAACCTCCACCCCAGTCTCAAGTTTTTTGCAGACTCTTAAAGCCCTGTACACACGATCGGTTTTACCAATGAAACTGTTACTGATGAAACTGTTTTACCGATGGACTGTTTTCATCGGACAAACCGATCGTGTGTGGGCCCCATCGGACTTATTTCCATCAGTGAAAAAAATAGAACATGTTTTAAATTTTTCCGATGGAAAAAAAAAATGATAGGAAATTCCGATCGTCTGTGTGGAACTCCATCGGAGAAAAAACCCACGCATGCTCAGACTGAATTAGGAGACGGGAGCGCTCGTTCTGGTAAAACTAGCGTTCGTAATGGAGATAGCACATTTGTCATGCTGTAACGGACTGAAAAGCACAGATACTGAAAAGCGCGAAACGGCTCTCACCAAACTTTTTCTAACACGCGGTAACACGAAATCAGCAAAAGCAGCCCAAAGGGTGGGGCCATTGGATTTGAACTTCCCATTTATAGTGCCGTCGTACGTGTTGTACGTCACGGTGTTTGGGACGGTCGGAATTTTGTCTGATGGTGTGTAGGCAAGACTGATGGAAGTCAACTTCATCGGAATTCCGATGGAAAAATCCATCGGATTTGATTCCATCGGAAATCCGATCGTGCGTACAGGGCTTAACAGGTTTTCCTCTAAGATTGTCCTGTATTTGGCTCCCTCCATCTTACCATCAACTCTGACAAGCTTCCCTGTCCCTGCTGAAGAAAAGCATCCCTACAACATGGTGCTGCCACCATCATGTTTCACGGTGGGGGTGGTGTGTTTGCGGTGATGTGAAGTGTTAGTTTTCCGCCACACATAGTGTTGCTTTTAGGCCAAAAAGTAAAATTTTTGCCTCATCTGACCAGAGCACCTTCCACATGTTTGCTGTGTCCCCCCACATGGCTTCTCGCAAACTGCAAACAGGGCATCTTATGGCTTTCTTTCAACAATGGATTTTTTCTTGCCACTCATCCATAAAGACCCGATTTGTTGAGTGCACGACCAATAGTTGTCCCGTGGACAGATTTTCCCACCTGAGCTGTAGAGGCGGATCCAGAGTCTAGTCTCGGGAGGGGCACTGCCAGAAAATAAGGTGTTGCTTACAGAACTGTTGGTTTACTTGGAATGTGCTATGTCCTATGTGTCTAATGTGGAATGTGGAGTCCCAACACCAGGAAAGAATTGTATTATTACAGAGAAGTTGGCATCCTTTTGTGTATCTATTTCTAATAATATGAGAAATAATAGTAATGATATTACTAATACTACTAGTAATAGTACTAATTCATCTAGATGTATCATACTATAGATCTCATTCTAAAGGACATACTGAACCCACATAAAACAGGTAGGAGTGTCAAAAGCCTGGTCTGCTGGTACTTGTAGTTCCACACCAGAGGACCACAAGCTAACTGTTACTTGTTCGGTCTGTCCAGTGCAGCAGATTGCAGCAGAGGTCAAAGACTATGACAGACAGAAATTTGGATTTCTACTGAATTTCAGTTTATGAATGTCTCCCTGCTGCAGCCTTTTAGGAATCAAGATTCACCTGCATGTCTTCCAGTTTATGTGTGCACAGATGCCAGTAAAAGTGTGCCATGTCCTGGGCCAGGGCAATCTAAAAGGTGTGAAGTGTAAGCTTATGGGCTCACTTCTGCTTCCTGTGTTCATATTTGTGACACAAGAGGAATAAGGTGTACAGGTGGATGATGCAAATCTATGATGCCAAACCCAGTATGCCCAGTGATCAGACTGCAGATCAGAAATGAAGACAGCATAGGAAAAGTGATGTAACTCCTTTGCAGAGACGCCAGTTAATGTGTGCCATGTCCTGGACTAGGACAATCTAAAAGGTGTGAAGTGTAAGCTTAATAAACCGTTTTTTTGCATGCAATCATTGCCGGTGGTTGTAGACACTAGCAGTGATCATTGTGTTCTGCCGTCCGGAAAGGCTCCCCTCCGGCAGAACACAATAGCGTTGCGAGAGTAATTCCCCTATCAACACTGACTGTGTTGATGGGCGAATCAAGCTATTTTCTTTCCTTCCACCTGTTGTGAGGGGAAAGAAAACTGTATAATCTATGGCTTGCTTTAGTGTACAGTTCTCACCCAGCCTCTAAAACCAATATGTGTAATTCAATGCTGGGGGATTATGACAATTTTTATATCAGACAACACCTATTTTATGTAGTGCACAATCATAAACAATTCTGCAAAAGCCTGATTACACATGAAGTTGTTAGATTCCAACAGGCCAGCTATAATAAAAAATGACAGTGTTATTAATATTTGGGTCTTTTTCCATTGGTAATGATTCTGCTAGGCATAACGTGTCCATGTTTGGTGTATAGGGATAGCTGAACAACAACACCTACAACCATTACACTTACAGTAATTTCAGATCTGTAATTCACAAACCCTTTTATTTCAATGCTGTTTGCATATGTTTAGGAGAATTGACATCCATAGTGCATACAATCCTCTCACCTCTCTACAGCCATGGAAGTTCCCTTCCCTCACTCACGCCGCGCTGAAGCTGTCCCTGGAGAAGATGAGGGAGGAGGTGGGTGGAGCCAACATTCACACACTAGGCGTGGAGGAGGAAGAAGTCAAATCCTCCTCTGCTCCACTCTGAAAGCTGGGACCTCGCTCTCTTCCTCCTCTGCTCAGACTTGACTTCAATGGATTGCTAGCAGGAGCTAGCAGGAGTTAACAACCAGTGAGAGTTCAGGCCAGCAGCGTGGCGGTGCAACAACAGGAGGGTTGGCGTCGGCACTGCTGCTGATTCTAAACAGTGAGAGAGAGAGACTCGGGAGTCTGTAATATTTCTCGGGGGGGGGGGAGCAACTGCCCCGTTGCCGCCAGTGGCGGCTGGTGCTCCAAATTTTTTGGGGGGGCGCAAACAAACTGAAAAAAAACCCATCAATTGCCACCACTGTGCCCATTAAACGCAGCCACTGTGCCCAAACGCCACCAGTTTGTCCCCTCAAATGCAGCCAGTTTGTCCCCATATACAGCCAGTTTGTCCCCATATACAGCCAGTTTGTTCCCATATACAGCCAGTTTGTTCCCATATACAGACAGTTTGTTCCCATATACAGCCAGTTTGTTCCCATATACAGCCAGTTTGTTCCCATATACAGCCAGTGTGTCCCCCATATACAGGCAGTTTGTCCCCATATACAGCCAGTGTGTCCCCCAAATGCAGCCAGTGTGTTCCCATATACAGCCAGTGTGTCACCATATATAGCCAGTGTGTCCCCATATACAGCCAGTGTGTCCCCCAAATGCAGCCAGTGTGTCCCCCAAATGCAGCCAGTGTGTCCCCATATATAGCCAGTGTGTCCCCCAAATGCAGCCAGTGTGTCCCCATATACAGCCAGTGTGTCCCCCAAATGCAGCCAGTGTGTCCCCCAAATGCAGCCAGTGTGTCCCTATATACAGCCAGTTTGTCCCCCAAATGCAGCCTGTTCCCCCCCCAGCCCTGCACTTACCTTCCTCGGTCCGCGCCGTCCTCGATGTCTTCTCCCGCCCTCTATGTCGCTTCAGCCAATCAGGTTACCGGTAACCAGATCCGGTGAACCTGATTGGCTGAAACTCCCACAGTCTTCTCCAAGGAACGCACCCCTGTGCGTACCTAGGAGGAGTTTTTGGAAGACGAATACGTGAGAGCTGTATTCGGAAAGCCTATCAGAGCCGCTGGCTCTGATAGACACTTCCAGAACACACCCACCGCCGGCCGCCGCTCTAATTCATATGGCCGGCGCTCACCAGGAGGCCGGCCATATGAATAGTGGGCAGCGCGGCAGCGGTGACAATACACAGATTAATGCAATGCATGAATCTATGTATTGTCTTTCAGTGGCGGTGCGGGAGCGAGAGGGGGTGGCGCTCTGGCGCCCTCTATGGACGCCCCGCCACTGGTTGCCGCCCCCTGGATCAACCCCTGCTGAGCTGTGGATCTCTGCAGTTCCTCCAGAGCTGCCATGGGCCTCTCAGCTGCATCTCTGATTAATGCTCTCATTGCCCGGTGTCACGTACCTGGTGAGGGAGCCCAACGTGCAGGGAGTGACCTCTCGTAATCCCCTGGCTCGAGAGCCCCTGGTAGAGCAGACAGGGGCTCCTGAGGACAGAGGGCACAAGTGCCTGGTTGGTGAGCAGGGTAGAAGGCAGATGCAGCGGCAGGTGGTGCACAGCGGACTGGAGCAGGCCTACGGCAGCTGGGAGGTGCACGGTGAAGCTAAACTGGATACAACAGCGGGTTGAAATATCAGAGTCCAGAACTAGTCTGCAACAACAAGGAGGTGTGCTGTAGTCCGGGCTGAACTGCAACAGCAGGGAAGGTACTTGTAATCCAGGTAGCTCTGCAACAGCAAGGAGGTGTACTGTAGTCCGGGCTGAACTGCAACAGCAGGGAAGGTACTTGTAGTCCGGGTAGTACTGCAACAACAGGTAGGTGCGGATAAGCAGGTTCAGGGGAGACCGGGAGAGTAGTCAAGACAAGCCGAGGTCAGGGCAGGCAGCAAACGGAGGTAACAGAGGCAAGCCGGGTCAGATAACTGGTATTCAGGATCAGAAGCCAAACAGCAGGGGTCTCAGGAACGCTGTAGACCAGACAGCAAGGAGCAGAATGTCAGAGGGGTTTAAATGCCATCTCCGGCGCCAAACGCTGTCACAGGGCGCGTGCGCGCGCCGATTGCGCACGCTGATTCGCTATTGCGCACGCGCATGCGCCGGATGGTCCTTCCACGCACAGGTGTTCTCCTGGCAACACTGTTGCCAGGCAGAGTATGGAAACGTCTTTCCTGACATTGCCCCCCCCCCCAAGGGGCAGCCTCCGGATGCCCAGCTGGGCCATCTTGTCTGGGTGAGACTTCTTGAAGTCCCTAACTAGACTTCCAGCATGGAGGTTCGTTTCCGGTTCCCATGAGTTTTCCTCTGGACCGTAGCCCTTCCATTTTACCAGGTATTGAGTCTGGTTGCGTCTCCTCCTGCAATCCAGAATGGACTCTACCTCGAACTCCTCTTCTCCATCGATGAGCACTGGTTCGGGGGGACCGGTGTTCCGGTTGGTAAAGGGATCAGGGACCGTAGGTCTGAGCAGGGCCACATGAAAAACTGGGTGGATCCGGAAGGATTCTGGCAGTTTCAATTCGTAAGCCACCTCGTTAATCTTTCTTGTTATTGGGAAGGGACCCACAAATTTAGGACCCAACTTTTTGGATGGGCATGCCAGCCTTAGGTTCAGGGTAGATAGCCAAACTTGGTCCCCGGGTGCTAGGTTGAGCTCCCCGCTCCTCTTTCTGTCAAAGACCTCCTTGTTGTACTTCTGAGCCTTAGCCATTGTCTCCTGGAGTAATTTGTTGTTGGCAGAAAATAAATTTAAGGTCTCCTGGGCTGCTGGTACTGGACATTCAGGCATATTGTTGGACGAAAACAAGGGGTGGAACCCATAGTTTGCGAAGAATGGGGATTGTTTGATGGCAGAGTGGACCGAGTTATTATAGGCGAACTCTGCCAGGGGCAAGAGAGAGGCCCAATCATCCTGGGAAAAACTTGAAAAGCAGCGCAGATACTGCTCGAGCGTTTGATTGGTGCGCTCTGTTTGGCCGTTGGTCTGGGGATGGTAAGCTGAGGAAAAGAACAGATCGAACTTCAAAGACTTGCATAGTGCTCTCCAAAACCTTGATGTAAACTGCACCCCGCGGTCAGACGTGATGTTAGCAGGTATGCCGTGGAGCCTCACTATCTCCCTGATGAAAATTTTAGCAGTCTCAGAGGCCGAGGGAGTACCCACCATAGGCAGGAAGTGGGCCATTTTGGAAAGCCTATCAACTACTACGAAGATGGTAGTAAATTCTTCTGAAGAGGGTAGTTCGACTATAAAGTCCATGGAGATCATCCTCCATGGTCTCTCCGGGACGGGTAGTGGCTTTAGTAGCCCCCAGACTCTGGTCCTGCTGCCTTTGTTTCGGATGCAGGTGATGCAAGACTCCACATAGCTCCGGCAATCTTGGAGTAGTTGCGGCCTGAGCTTCAGGAGACCAGTGGAACTGGATACCTTTTCTGGTTAAACTGGTGATAGGGGAAATGATTGAGGAGAATCCCTTGATAAACTTCCGGTAGAAGTTCGCAAATCCTACGAAGCGTTGGATTCCCTTCTTATCGGTGGGGGCTGGCCAATCGAGAATGGCCGTGATCTTCTGGGGGTCCATTTTAATGCCCTCCACCGAGATGATCATTCCTAGGAACTGAATATGCTGTCGTTCGAATTCACATTTCTCAGGTTTGGCATACAAGCCATGTTGGCGAAGCCGGGCCACTACCTTCCAGGCATGTTCACGATGGTTGGACAAGGAAGAGGAGAAGATCAGGATGTCGTCTAGGTAGATTATGACAAATAAGTCTAGATAGTCTCTAAAGATGCTGTTTACGAAGTGTTGGAAAGTGGCGGGGGCGTTGCAGAGGCCGAAGGGCATGACCAGATATTCGAAGTGGCCGAATCTGGTGCGGAACGCTGTCTTCCACTCGTCGCCACTCCGAATGCGGACCAAGTTGTAGGCCCCACGGAGGTCCAACTTAGTAAAGATGACTGCTGTTCCAAGTCTTTGGAATAGTTCAGGTACCAGTGGAAGGGGATATCTGTTTTTAATAGTTATCTTGTTTAAGTCTCTGTAGTCCACGCAGGGGCGTAGAGAATGGTCTTTCTTCTCTACGAAGAATATACCGGCTCCTGCGGGTGAGGTGGAAGGACGTATGAATCCCTTCTCTAGGTTGTCGTCCAGATATGCTTTTAGAGTCCCGAGCTCCAGTTCAGACAAGGGGAAGATCCTACCAAAAGGAACCTCTGCCCCAGGAAGGAGTTCAATAGGGCAGTCATAGGGCCGGTGTGGGGGCAGAGTCTCCGCGCCCTTTTTACTGAAGACATCCAGAAAACTGTGGTAGGCTTCTGGGACTAGTTGACGGTTCTCCATGTCACTCTCCAGGCATAGTAGTGGAGACGGGGTCTCGAGAGGTTCTGGGAAGCAGTGTTGGCGGCAGTAAGGAGATGGAAAATGAACTTTCCTGGAATTCCAATCGATCTGTGGGTTGTGGGCCCTCAACCATGGCATCCCCAAGATGATTGGAAACAGAGGAGATTCTATAATGTCCAGGCAAAGGAGTTCTCTGTGATTATCAACAATGGTAGTACTCAAGGGGACAGTTTCCTGCGTAACAGGGCCGGATCTGATGGCCGATCCGTCGGCTAGATGGACCGCAAGCTCCTTGGACCTAGGCCTTAGAGGGATTTGATGTTTCAAGGCGAAGGAGCGGTCCATGAAGCCACTGCAAGCACCGGAATCAATAATTGCGGAAGCCCGGATGTTCCTTCCTGGAAGCTGCAGAGAGACGGAAATTGTCAGGTGAGTGGGATTGTTAGACTGAGCAGGCGAGACAGAAGAGGAGGGATAGGAGCACTTACGAAGCTTGGCGGGGCACATCCTCACATAGTGTCCTGGTTCCCCACAGTAGAGGCAAAGATTGTGAGCCCGGCGGCGTTGGCGCTCCTCAGGAGTGAGTGAGGGTCGGATCAATCCTAGTTGCATAGGCTCAGAGTTGTCGGCAGCGGAGCGCAAGGAAGTCAAAGGAGCGGAATGAGGAGAGTTGGGTACCCGTGGAAGCATCCATACCGGGCGGGAAGGTCCTCCTGTGCGTTCAGCTCTTCGCTCTCTCAACCGCCTATCGATCTGGATGGACTGGAGGATCAAGGCGTCGAGCGTGTTAGGTATGCCGACCCGGGCCAGCTCGTCCTTTAGGGATTCAGATAGTCCCAAACGGAATTGGTGTCGCAGGGCGGCGTCGTTCCAGCTGGTATCGGAACTCCAGCGCCTGAAATCTGACACATAGTCCTCTGCGGCCCTGCGACCCTGCTGTAGGGAGCATAGTGCTGCTTCAGCGGTGGCGGCCAGTTGTGGGTCCTCATAGAGGAGGTCCATGGCCTGAAAGAAAGTACTCAGAAGGTCAAGGCAAGTGTCTTTCTGTTCAAGAAGGTGATGGGCCCACGTCTGGGGTTCTCCAGACAACAGGGCTATGACAAAGCCCACCTTGGTGGATTCAAGGGAAAAGGTCCTGGGCTGAAGCGCAAAGAAAAGTTCACACGCGTTGCGGAAGGCCCTATACTTGCTGCGATCCCCAGAAAACCTCTCCGGAGTGGGGACCCTGGGTTCAGGTGGCAACATGACCACTGAGGGTGCAGAGGAGGCTCCGGAAGATCCAGGGCCTGAAGAAGACAAGGTCTGGACCCGCTCTTCCAAACGGGTGTAACCTTCCTGCAGGTTTCTGACTGCTGTGGTGAGACCATCCAAGTGGCGGCACAACTCCTCCATGGGAGAGGCTCCCTGCGTGGGCTCAGACATGGCTGTCTGGTACTGTCACATACCTGGTGAGGGAGCCCAACGTGCAGGGAGTGACCTCTCGTAATCCCCTGGCTCGAGAGCCCCTGGTAGAGCAGACAGGGGCTCCGGAGGACAGAGGGCACAAGTGCCTGGTTGGTGAGCAGGGTAGAAGGCAGATGCAGCAGCAGGTGGTGCACAGCGGACTGGAGCAGGCCTACGGCAGCTGGGAGGTGCACGGTGAAGCTAAACTGGATACAACAGCGGGTTGAAATATCAGAGTCCAGAACTAGTCTGCAACAACAAGGAGGTGTGCTGTAGTCCGGGCTGAACTGCAACAGCAGGGAAGGTACTTGTAATCCAGGTAGCTCTGCAACAGCAAGGAGGTGTACTGTAGTCCGGGCTGAACTGCAACAGCAGGGAAGGTGCTTGTAGTCCGGGTAGTACTGCAACAACAGGTAGGTGCGGATAAGCAGGTTCAGGGGAGACCGGGAGAGTAGTCAAGACAAGCCGAGGTCAGGGCAGGCAGCAAACGGAGGCAAGCCGGGTCAGATAACTGGTATTCAGGATCAGAAGCCAAACAGCAGGGGTCTCAGGAACGCTGTAGACCAGACAGCAAGGAGCAGAATGTCAGAGGGGTTTAAATGCCATCTCCGGCGCCAAACGCTGTCACCGCGCGCGTGTGCGCGCCGATTGCGCACGCTGATTGCGCTATTGCGCACGCTGATTCGCTATTGCGCACGCGCATGTGCCGGATGGTCCTTCCACGCACAGGTGTTCTCCTGGCAACACTGTTGCCAGGCAGAGTATGGAAACGTCTTTCCTGACACCCGGCCTGTCAGTTCAGGTGGACGGTCATGTCTTGGTAGGTTTGCAGTTGTTCCATACTCTTTCCATTTTCCGATGATGGATTGAACAGTGCTCTGTGAGATGTTCAAAGCTTGGGATATTTTTAATACCCTAACCCTGCTTCAAACTTCTCTACAACTTTATCTTTGACCTGTCTGGTGTGTTCCTTGGCCTTCACGATGCTGTTTATTCACTAAGTTTTTCTAAAAAACTTCTGAGGGCTTCACAGAACAGTTGTATTTATACTGAGATTAAATGACACATTGTAAAAAAAAAAATTGTAAACCATTTATCATTTTCCTTCCACTTGACAATTATATGACACTTTGTGTTGGTCTATCACATAAAATCCCAATAAAATACATTAAAGTTTTTGGTTGTAACATGACAAAATGTAGAAAATTTCAAGGGGTATGAATACTTTTTCAAGGCACTGCATATATATATATATATATATATATATATATATATATATATATATGTAGCGGGGTGCTAAATTTAGGGGCAGTGTTGGGTGGTAGTTATACCCAAACACCCTAATTGTTAGAGTTCTTGCAACCATTTTTGTCTGCAGGGAGAGTATTGGTGTACAGTTCCCTGTGGAGTGCAGGTGGCGCTGCCATAGTAGGCCATGGTCGAACCGCTAATTCAGTGCTGTGCCTTGTGTGTCCCCTTTCGGCAGCCATATGGTGGGTGTGGTAGGCCTGCTGTGCATGCTGGGAGAGGACATAAAAAGGGGCAGACGCTGCCTGTTCAGGGTTCTTTGTCGGGGGTACTACCCCAGGGAGTGTGTGTTCCTGTCCGTCCTGGGCACCTTTGGCTCAGGAGCGGAGGTCGGTGGATCAGTCCCAGGCACCTTTAGCCCTGGGACTGCAACAGAGGCCTGGGCCCAGCACCTTCGGCTGGAGCCCACCGGGGATCGAGGAGTCTCAGGGTGCCGCCTTGCGAGGGGACCCGTATCCTAGATGAGGAGGCCGGGGGAGGAACCGTTCCGAAGGACTGGTGCAGAGGTCACAGTAAAGGAAGGGTCCCGGTAACTCTCTGGAGGGATGTCTTCTCCTTAAACAGAGGCAAAGTTCACCAGGTCTGTGGCAGAGACCAAGTTCACCAGGTCTATGGCAGAGACCAAGTTCACCAGGTCTGTGGCAGAGACCAAGTTCACCAGGTCTGTGGCAGAGGCCAAGTTCACCAGGTCTGTGGCAGAGACCAATCTCACCAGGTCTGTGGCAGAGACTTTGGGTAAAGTCCGAGCACCATTTCGGCTGCTAGTCCAAAGCTAGGGAGACTATCCAAATGGGCTGAGTCTGCTTGAGAATCGGAGCAGTGAATTGTGTTACGTTTGTGCCTGGACCTGTTCCACACCTTAAGCTGTCCTGTTCTCCCTCCAACCTTTCCTATCTGAGATTGTGTTTTACAAGAAATAAACCTCTACGTTGGAGTGCAGCTGGTGTGGACATTCAAGTTACTGTGGGGATACAAGGTCTTGTCTTTATTTAATATAAAGGTGAGAAAAATTCTCTGACTGTCTGACTGTGGAAGACCCATCAACAACACCACTCAACCTCTTCACACAGGAGGGTACGGGCTTATGGTGCGGTGTTCCCCTCTCTTTCTGCGAGGAGCCGAACAAGGCAGGTAAAGAAGAGGGGTCTGTGCGCTATATATATATATATATATATATATATATGTAATGTATATATATAAATATATATATATATATATATATATATATGTAGCGGGCTCACCCCTCTCCCTTGCTTTATCGGTTATATGGCTGTTGTCTATGGGTACCTGGGAGAGAGAGATGATACACACCACGGCCCATGTCCTCCCGTAACTAAGAGGTGAAGGCCAGAAGATTGGGCTTTTGTGTAGGTGTCCTAGAGTCAGGTCCAGTCCTTCGTCCCTGACTCCTTTGCTTAGTAACCCAAGTTCCACACAGTGAATAGGTACAACTCAGTTTTATTCTTCTCGCCAAGCAATAAAACAATCTTTCTCCTTTGGAAACATGGGGGACAGATCGAGGCACAATCCTTTCCCTTCTTGCTGCTGCCCACTGTGGTGTCACCAGTGGTGAATAGTCACTGCCACTGACTAGGTGATATAGAACGTGAATTACCTTCGCTCACTTTGCCCTTGTCAGAGGAAGAAATCCGTCCAAGGGAGAAATGGAGGCCTCTCCGTCACCAGCGATGCTGCGCCGGACTCTTCAGAGAAGTTACTGCGCACCGGTCCTCACGAACTCAGACATGGGCACCCAAGGAGTTAGGGCCCCCTCGGATTCCTCCACCATCGCGGAACTCAGTTGAAGGTACTGAGCTCCAGGCATCCGCCATAGTACCTCACCCCAGGCTAAAGGTGCCTGAGATGGACTCCATCCCCGCTCCAGCTAGGCCAAGGGCACCTAGGCCTGGAACACCGGAACGCCAGCACACAAGCTAAAGGTGCCTGGGTGCAGCCACGTCCTCCGACTCTCTCCCCAAGGTCAGGGCATCCGCCCCTTTTATGACCTCTCCCTTTGCGTCACAGCGGGTTCCCCGCCCCGCTGTACCAGCTCCAGGGGAGGACAAAAAGGCACGGTTTGCAGTGTGAGTTCAGCTTCGGCCCAAGGCAACAGCGCCACCCAGGGACCCCAAGGAACCTCACACAACCAGAGTCCTCACACAATTCAAATACCCGCTACACTCTCCCCCTGGTGATTTGACAATGGTCCCCAGTGTCTGGTACAAACCCATGCCCCACAAGGGTGGTGACATGAGTTCAGCCCAGAAACCAAACTACACAATTTAACTCTGAATTGTGCCATGACCTGAATGGGAAAGGGAAAACTTAAAACAATATAACTATAAAACTTTTCAATAAAACACTTGAAATATCTCACACATTTACATTCTTCCCTCCCTCTGACTATCTAAAGACCACCCATTCTCAGTAGTCTTGACAGACGAGTCTCCTGCAGAGGGAAAGAAAAGAAACATACATCCTATCAACATGTGTGTTTGCTTGGAATGAATGAGTCTATCCTAGAAGAAACCCATTCACTCCAATAAGTGCTGCATAATGTCAAAAAAAACAAACAATCGTTGCGCAACACTGCCACCTGGTGACAGTGCCGCGCTCAAGACACTCATTACTTCCAGATGAACTTTCCTCTTGAACATTTTCTCTGTGACCCTACACTATCTAAACCCCAAAGTCACTGATTTCTTTTGAGTGCCAGGAGAAGGAGGGAGAACAAAAAAAAAAAACAGCTCCCATATCTCCAACGAGTAGAATTGCCCAAATACAAAAAAAAAATAGGGCACAGTCCCTGTGTTCTGGAAAAGGCACTTCTGGAAAGTTCAGCCAGGAACAGAAAAGAAAGTACACGAGAGTCTTTTTCCCTCTCTTCTTCTCTTACAGGTAAAACCTTGGATGAGGCAATGATATAGGCTTCAAACGATCATCAAAGCCCTTCACATGGTACTCAACACTCTTTCCTTCCTTGCGACAGATCACCACTTTGTCCGCATGAATATGTCTTCCCAGCATCCATTTAGCTTTACAGTCCTGAAACTTCTTGGTGACCGTTGGTGAACAGGAAAGGTACCGCCGTGCTTGCTGTACTTTCACTTTGTCCCACACAAAAGCATCATACCATCTTTGCCGAAAGACCTCCACCTCATAGAGCAGTTCCCGAGGCAGATACGGGTATTCCCACCCATATTCCTGAGCAACCTTCTGGCCAAAGAGACGCTGCAGCCTTGACAAAGGTGGCATAGTAGCTCGGTCTCTTTCTCCGGGTGGAACAATCGCTTCTGGATGACAAGGTGCATTCACCATCTCGGTAGACCTGGGCCTAGGAGCCCTCAGTGATTGACGTTGCACTCCCGCAACAGGAGCAGGTGAAATGGATGTTGAATCCAGAAGGGGAACTTCAGACAGAGAACCAGATTCTTCCCTAGGCGCCGGGGCCTCCACCCGGGGTGTACTATCCCCAGTAGACATAGGTGGGTCCCTTGTAACACGGGCCGACGGTAACTTCCTTCTGTCCCATCCCTTCTGGTGGAAGATTTCGTCTATCTCCCCATCATCGCCATTGTCAGACAATGAATCCAGATCAGAGGTGTCGTAGCACTCAGCGGGCACAATTCCCAGTTACGGAACTATCCCCCTTGACGGCCTCTACCGACTGTGGGCTACCGCCACTTTCAACCACACAGACAGTCCCAACCCCTGGCTCACCTGGGCCTTTAGAAGAACAGGGATGTCCAGGACTTTTCCTACCGGAGCCATCCAGGCCAGGCAAGCAGTGGGGCGAAGCTCTTCCACGACCACACGAGGCCATCCCTAGGCCGACTTTTCTCTTCGGCGGTCGGAGCAGGGAGCTGCTGGTGACCGAGGCAGCATCCTCTGATTTTTCTATTTTCACCTCTGTTTGGGCAGTCACTTCGCCCGGATCAGCACGCACGGGGAACGCACCAGCATCGATCTCTCCCTCCGGAGTGGCAGTCCCTGTGAGGTAGTTGAGGTGGAAAGCCCGAGGCTTTTCTGTGGATGGTTCCACCTCGAAGAGGAATTCTTTGCAGACCTCACAGCGCCCAAACGGCTTCAGCTCGACCACCAGTCCCGAACAGCCGGGACAGATCACACCGAGGGCTTCCATGTCTCTACAGGTAAAGAGTAGGGATGAGCTCGGTGTTCGAGTCGAACATACGTTCGACTCGAACATCGGCTGTTCGATAGTTCGCCGAACAACGAACGATTTGGGCCGTTCGCGCCTAATTCGCGGCCCACAATGCACTACGCCATCGCAGTGTCATCCAGGCGCTGTGATTGGCCAAGCATGCACTGTGACCCCGCATGCTTGGCCAATCACAGCGCCGGCAGCGAGGAGAGCAATGATTGGCCACAGGCAGGATGCCTGTGGCCAATTATTGCTGAGGGTGTTTAGTACACGCCCCACACTATAAAAGGCCGCCAGCACGGCGGCCTAGTGTAGTGTGTTCCGGAGCAGGGAAAGAGAAGCATAGGCAGGGACAGTGACATTTTTTTTTCTTGCTTAACCTGGATTCCTTTAGTTTAGGGAAAGAGAAGGATAGGTAGGGAGAGTGTCAGTCTGTTTTACTGTGCTAAACCTTGTTTGTAGGGACAGGGAAGGACAGTGAGGGAAATTCTCATTGTGCTATACTGTGCTAAAGCATTCATCATCAACCATCTTTAAAAAAACATTTTTTACAGGGACAGAAAACTATAGGTAGGGAGAGTGTCAGTGTGTTTTACTGTGCTAATCCTTGTTTGTAGGGACAGGGAAGGACAGTGAGGGAAATTCTCATTGTGCTATACTGTGCTAAAGCATTCATCATCAACCATCTTTAAAAAAACATTTTTTATAGGGACAGAAAACTATAGGTAGGGAGAGTGTCAGTGTGTTTTACTGTGCTAATCCTTGTTTGTAGGGACAGGGAAGGACAGTGAGGGAAATTCTCATTGTGCTATACTGTGCTAAAGCATTCATCATCAACCATCTTTAAAAAAACATTTTTTATAGGGACAGAAAACTATAGGTAGGGAGAGTGTCAGTGTGTTTTACTGTGCTAATCCTTGTTTGTAGGGACAGGGAAGGACAGTGAGGGAAATTCTCATTGTGCTATACTGTGCTAAAGCATTCATCATCAACCATCTTTAAAAAAACATTTTTTATAGGGACAGAAAACTATAGGTAGGGAGAGTGTCAGTGTGTTTTACTGTGCTAATCCTTGTTTGTAGGGACAGGGAAGGACAGTGAGGGAAATTCTCATTGTGCTATACTGTGCTAAAGCATTCATCATCAACCATCTTTAAAAAAACATTTTTTATAGGGACAGAAAACTATAGGTAGGGAGAGTGTCAGTGTGTTTTACTGTGCTAATCCTTGTTTGTAGGGACAGGGAAGGACAGTGAGGGAAATTCTCATTGTGCTATACTGTGCTAAAGCATTCATCATCAACCATCTTTAAAAAAACATTTTTTATAGGGACAGAAAACTATAGGTAGGGAGAGTGTCAGTGTGTTTTACTGTGCTAATCCTTGTTTGTAGGGACAGGGAAGGACAGTGAGGGAAATTCTCATTGTGCTATACTGTGCTAAAGCATTCATCATCAACCATCTTTAAAAAAACATTTTTTATAGGGACAGAAAACTATAGGTAGGGAGAGTGTCAGTGTGTTTTACTGTGCTAATCCTTGTTTGTAGGGACAGGGAAGGACAGTGAGGGAAATTCTCATTGTGCTATACTGTGCTAAAGCATTCATCATCAACCATCTTTAAAAAAAACATTTTTTATAGGGACAGAAAACTATAGGTAGGGAGAGTGTCAGTGTGTTTTACTGTGCTAATCCTTGTTTGTAGGGACAGGGAAGGACAGTGAGGGAAATTCTCATTGTGCTATACTGTGCTAAAGCATTCATCATCAACCATCTTTAAAAAAACATTTTTTATAGGGACAGAAAACTATAGGTAGGGAGAGTGTCAGTGTGTTTTACTGTGCTAATCCTTGTTTGTAGGGACAGGGAAGGACAGTGAGGGAAATTCTCATTGTGCTATACTGTGCTAAAGCATTCATCATCAACCATCTTTAAAAAAACATTTTTTATAGGGACAGAAAACTATAGGTAGGGAGAGTGTCAGTGTGTTTTACTGTGCTAATCCTTGTTTGTAGGGACAGGGAAGGACAGTGAGGGAAATTCTCATTGTGCTATACTGTGCTAAAGCATTCATCATCAACCATCTTTAAAAAAACATTTTTTATAGGGACAGAAAACTATAGGTAGGGAGAGTGTCAGTGTGTTTTACTGTGCTAATCCTTGTTTGTAGGGACAGGGAAGGACAGTGAGGGAAATTCTCATTGTGCTATACTGTGCTAAAGCATTCATCATCAACCATCTTTAAAAAAACATTTTTTATAGGGACAGAAAACTATAGGTAGGGAGAGTGTCAGTGTGTTTTACTGTGCTAATCCTTGTTTGTAGGGACAGGGAAGGACAGTGAGGGAAATTCTCATTGTGCTATACTGTGCTAAAGCATTCATCATCAACCATCTTTAAAAAAACATTTTTTATAGGGACAGAAAACTATAGGTAGGGAGAGTGTCAGTGTGTTTTACTGTGCTAATCCTTGTTTGTAGGGACAGGGAAGGACAGTGAGGGAAATTCTCATTGTGCTATACTGTGCTAAAGCATTCATCATCAACCATCTTTAAAAAAACATTTTTTATAGGGACAGAAAACTATAGGTAGGGAGAGTGTCAGTGTGTTTTACTGTGCTAATCCTTGTTTGTAGGGACAGGGAAGGACAGTGAGGGAAATTCTCATTGTGCTAGACTGTGCTAAAGCATTCATCATCAACCATCTTTAAAAAAACATTTTTTATAGGGACAGAAAACTATAGGTAGGGAGACTGTCAGTGTGTTTTACTGTGCTAATCCTTGTTTGTAGGGACAGGGAAGGACAGTGAGGGAAATTCTCATTGTGCTATACTGTGCTAAAGCATTCATCATCAACCATCTTTAAAAAAACATTTTTTATAGGGACAGAAAACTATAGGTAGGGAGAGTGTCAGTGTGTTTTACTGTGCTAATCCTTGTTTGTAGGGACAGGGAAGGACAGTGAGGGAAATTCTCATTGTGCTATACTGTGCTAAAGCATTCATCATCAACCATCTTTAAAAAAACATTTTTTTATAGGGACAGAAAACTATAGGTAGGGAGAGTGTCAGTGTGTTTTACTGTGCTAATCCTTGTTTGTAGGGACAGGGAAGGACAGTGAGGGAAATTCTCATTGTGCTATACTGTGCTAAAGCATTCATCATCAACCATCTTTAACCACTTAACGACCGCCCACCGCCGATTTACGTCGGCAGAATGGCACGGACAGGCAGAATCACGTAGATCTACGTGATCGCCTTTGTGCAGTTGGGGGGTCCATCCGGACCCCCCTTCACTGCAGTGAGCGGCCGTTAAGTGTTCGGGAGCGATCAGGCATGAGGGGGCGGCCGCTCGATTCCGCCCCCCCCCTCGCGATCGCTCCCGGCCAATGAAATTGCTTCCTCCGCCATGTGATGTAAACACAGGCTGGAGGAAGTGATGTCATCTCCCTCGCCGCGGTCTTTTCGTTCCCGGCGCCGAGGAGTGAAGACAGAGGTTAGTGCTCCAACAGTCCACTGACACGTAGGTACACATAGGCACACAAATCACCCCCCAGTCACCCCCAGATCACCCCCCAGGTCACCCCAAAGCCCCCAATCACAGTGTCACTGATTGCAGTGATCATTTATTTTACTGATCACTGCATTTAGTGTCATCTGTGATAGTAAAAAGTTGCAGGGCAGTTAGGATTAGGCCCCTTTAGGTCCAGGGTAGCCCCCTAACCCCCCCCTAATAAAGGTTTAACCCCTTGATCACCCCCCAGGTAACCCTTTCACCCCCTAACTTCAGCGCCACTAAGCGATTGTTTTTCCGATCGCTGTATTCGTGTCGCTGGTGTTTTAGATAGGCAGTTATTTTTTTTTTAGGTTCGCCGCAGGTTTTTATTGGTGTCAGGTACCCCCATATATAATTTTAACCCCCTGATTGCCCCTAGAGTTAACCCTTTCACCAGTGATCGCCGTATAAGCGTCACTGGTGTCACTGGTTAGCCAGTAAGTTATTTAGTTATTTAGGTTACCCGTCAGGTTTTTATATAGTGTCAGGTACCCCCATATTTAACCTAATAAAGGTTTTAACCCCCTGATTGCCCCTAGTTAACCCTTTCACCAGTGATCACCATATAAAGGTTACGGGTGACGCTGGTTGATTAGTTTGCTTTTTATAGCATCAGGGCACCCGCCGTATATAACCCAATAAAGGTTTAACCCCCCTGATCGCCCGGCGGGTGAGATCAATTAGGTTTTAGCGCCAGAGAGGGTCTGCGTCGCCCCAGGCAGTGTTAGGTTAGTGCCAGTAACGCTAACACCCACGCGCAAAGCATACACCCCCCTTAGTGGTATAGTATCTGATCAGATCTATACTAGCATCCCCAGCGGTTTAGGGTTCCCAAAAACGCAGTGTTAGCGGGATCAGCCCAGATACCTGCTAGCGCCTGCGTTTAGCCCCTCCGCCCAGCCCAGCCCAGCCCACCCAAGTGCAGTATCGATCGATCACTGTCACTTACCAAACACAACACACATAACTGCAGCGTTCGCAGAGACAGGCCTGATCCCTGCGATCGCTAACAGTTTTTTTGTAGCGTTTGATATATTTGCTGACGACAGTCAGGTGCTTTTTTTCCTGTGAATCTGACTAGTGTACCCCTAAATTTAGAGCCCAAAATGGCAAGACGAAGGTACACTAGTAAAGAGGCCTACGAGATTCTGAGCATGACAGATAGTGAAGAGGAGGTCACGTATCTGTCAGATTCAGGCTCAGAATATCTTCCCGTAGAAGACAGTGACGTCAGCGGCCCCACGTCAGATAGCTCTGACGACGAAGTTGAGGTCCCTGCTAAGGTCAGGCATACCCGATCCCGATCTTCTGAGGTTGTTGAGGAGCAAGAACCGCAGGTCTCTCGTATCATGGAGCAGAGTAGTACTAGCGCCGCTGTTCCTTCTGGTGAACTGGCAAGCACCAGCGGCCTAGTACAGCCTGGACGTACATCCAGCACTGCAGTAACACTTGGTGACGTGGCGAGTCCCATAAGTGCAGTTCAAGCTGGCGAGGTGGCAAGCACAAGTAGTGTCCCGCTGCCACCAAGAAGACAAAGGCAGGCCCGTCGTGCCCATACTGCCCTTCCTGCAGAATTCGCCTATCCTGATTGGGTCCCCACCACTTCTGCAGAACCCGTACTTCCCCCATTCACTGCCCAACCCGGTATTCAGGTGGAAACAGCTGATTTTATTCCAATTGATTTTTATTCGCTGTTTTTCACGGAGGATCTCTATAGATCTATTGTGGACCAGAGTAATTTATATGCTGGTCAATTTATCGCCGCTAACCCCCAGTTGCCTAAAATTGCCAGAAATTGGAAACCAATTACGGTTTCCGAATTTAAGACCTTTCTGGGCCTTTCCCTCAACATGGGCACACATAAATTTCCGTCATTGCGTGCTTATTGGTCCACGCACCCAATTGACCACATGCCCGTGTTCTCTGCCTCCATGTCCAGGGCACGATACGAGCAGATTTTGCGGTTCATGCACTTCAACGACAATGAACTTTGTCGTCCACGTGGGGACCCTGAATATGACCAGCTCTATAAAATTCGGCCCCTCATAAACCACTTCAACGAACGTTTTGCAGCCTTGTTTACTCCCGATCAAGTTGTCTGCGTTGATGAGTCCCTGATTAAATTTTCTGGCCGCTTGTCTTTCAAGCAGTACCTTCCCAGCAAGCGTGCCAGATACGGGGTCAAGCTCTACAAGTTCTGTGACAGGGCAACAGGCTATGTAGTGAACTTTACTGTTAATGAGGGAAAAGACAGTCAGATTGAGTCGGTCAACTGCCCGGATTACATAGGGAGCGCTGGCAAGATAGTGTGGAACTTGGTGTCACCCTTATTCGGAAAGGGGTACCACTTGTATGTGGACAATTATTACACGAGCGTGCCACTGTTTAGTCACTTGTTTGATCATAAGATTGGAGCATGTGGCACCGTGCGACCTAATCGCCGGGGCTTTCCCCAGCGGCTTGTAGATGCCCGTCTTAGGCTGGGGGAGAGAGCCTGCTTGAAGTGTAATAACTTGCTCGCTATGAAGTGGAGGGACAATAAGAATGTTTTCCTTCTTACCTCCCTTCATGCAGACACGACAGTCCAAATTCGTACGGCGACTGGTGTTGTGGAGAAACCCCTCTGTGTCCACGAATATAACCAAAATATGGGAGGGGTGGACCTCAACGACCAGTTGATGGCGCCGTATCTAATTGACCGTAAGGCGAGACGCTGGTACAAAAAAGTGTCTCTATCATTATTCCAATTGGCTTTGCTGAACGCTCATGTGCTATACAGAGCTTCAGGCGGGACGTTATCTCTTCTAAAATTCCAGAATGAGATAGTCACAGAACTCCTGTATCCAGGCGGTTCTGCACCTCACCATCCCCAACCAAATGCAGTAAGCCGGCTGCATGAGAGGCATTATTCGTATGTCCTCCCGAGTACCCCTACCCAAAGCCACCCCCAAAAAAGATGTCGTGTCTGTAGCAAGCGCGGATTTAGGCGTGACACCCGTAGTTTTTGTCCACTCTGTCCTGACAAGCCTGGTCTTTGCCAAGGTGAATGTTTTGAACGCTACCACTCAAAAGTGAAGTTTTAGCGTAGGGTACAGCATTTCACAGACAAGGACACACTTACACAGGGTCTCCCAAGATGCCATTACATTTTGAGAGACCCGAACCATTACAGTTGTAAAGTTACAAAAAAAAGTGTAAAAAAGAAAAAAAAAAACGTAAAAAACAAAACACAAAAAAAATATAAAAGAAAAAAACCAAAAATAGTTGTCGTTTTATTGTTCTCTCTCTCTCTATTTTCTCTCTATTGTTCTGCTCTTTTTTACTGTATTCTATTCTGCAATGTTTTATCATGCTTGCTTTTCAGGTATGTAATTTTTTGTTTTCAGGTGCGCCATTCAACTGCAGCGCGGAATTATTTATCTTGACAGCAACAGCGTTTGCTCCCACGATACATAAAGCCGTGACTCCAGTGCTGTAGGAGGTGATTTCACCACCACAGTTAAAAAAAAGAGCATATATGCCGAAGCATGGGGGCAGCAGGGGCGGAGGAGCGATTTTGCTCCTAATGCCGCGTACATACGGTCGAAATTCCGACCGTGTGTACGCGGCATAACTTTTTTGCGGGAGGATGCCCCCATGCTTCGGCATATATATATATTTTAGGCACAGGTTGCGTTAAAACATTTTTTTATTTTTTACTAGGTTTTGTTTTGGTATTTGCTTTGCAGGTATGGCATGGTAAGGTCTTACTGTTGTACTGTAATGTTACTTTGTTTTAATGTTAACCACCATTTGCTTAGCAGGTACGCCATTCAGTTGCAGCGCGGATCTATTTATCTTGACAGCAACAGCGTTTGCTCCCACGATACATAAAGCCGTGACTCCAACGCTGTAGGAGGTGATTTCACCACCACAGTTAAAAAAAAGAGCATATATGCCGAAGCATGGGGGCAGCAGGGGCGGAGGAGCGATTTTGCTCCTAATGCCGCGTACATACGGTCGAAATTCCGACGGAGGCCTGCCCGTGGAAAATTCCGACCGTGTGTACGCGGCATAACTTTTTTGCGGGAGGATGCCCCCATGCTTCGGCATATATATATTTTAGGCACAGGTTGCGTTAAAACATTTTTTTATTTTTTACTAGGTTTTGTTTTGGTATTTGCTTTGCAGGTATGGCATGGTAAGGTCTTACTGTTGTACTGTAATGTTACTTTGTTTTAATGTTAACCACCATTTGCTTAGCAGGTACGCCATTCAGTTGCAGCGCGGATCTATTTATCTTGACAGCAACAGCGTTTGCTCCCACGATACATAAAGCCGTGACTCCAACGCTGTAGGAGGTGATTTCACCACCACAGTTAAAAAAAAAGAGCATATATGCCGAAGCATGGGGGCAGCAGGGGCGGAGGAGCGATTTTGCTCCTAATGCCGCGTATATACGGTCGAAATTCCAACAGAGGCTTGCCCGTGGAAAAGTCCGACCGTGTGTACGCGGCATAACCTTATATGCCGCGTACATACGGTCGAAATTCCGACGAAGGCTTGACCGTGTGTACGCGGCATAACTTTTTTGCGGGAGGATGCCCCCATGCTTCGGCATATATGCCCATCATTAGAAGTGGGTGGATGAAGGGAGGTATTCTAATGGTGGGCATACCCACCAATCAATCTCTTTTTTTAGTTCAGCCAATAGGCTGTATGAAAAAAAAGATTACAATACATGTCCAACAAGGACCAGCAACGTACTGGTATGTTGCTGGACTTTGAATGTTTATACCAGAATGATGCCTGCGGGTTTAGGTATCATCTTGGTATCATTCTTTTCAGCCAGCAGCCGGCTTTCATGTAAAAGCAATTCTAGCAGATAATTAGCCTCTAGACTGCTTTTACAAGCAGTGGGAGGGAATGTCCCCCCCCCGGATATAAAAAGCGCCATTGGGAAATTGGGAAAGCATTTTATCACACCGATCTTGGTGTGGTCAGATGCTTTGAGGGCAGAGGAAAGATCTAGGGTCTAACCCCCCAATTTTTTTCAAAAAAAGAGTACCTGTCACTACCTATTGCTATCATAGGGGATATTTACATTCCCTGAGATAACGATAAAAATGGTAAAAAAATAAAATATGGGAGGCACAGTTTAAAAATAAAATAAAAAAGCCAAATAAATCAAAAAAAAAAAAAAAAAAAAACAACGCTGTCCCCCCCTGCTATTGCGCAAAGGCGAACGCAAGCGTCGGTCTAGCGTCATATGTAAACAGCAATTGCATCATGCATGTGAGGTATCACCGCGAAGGTCAGATCGAGGGCAGTCATTTTAGCAGTAGACCTCCTCTGTAAATCTAACTTGGTAACCTGTAAAGGCTTTTAAATGCTTTTAAAAATGAATGTAGTTTGTCGCCGCTGCGCGTTTGTGCGCAATTTTAAAGCATGTCGTGTTTGGTATCCATGTACTCGGCCTATGATCATCTTTTTTATTTCATCAAACATTTGGGCAATATAGTGTTTTTTAGTGCATTAAAAATAAAAAAAGTGTGTTTTTCCCCCAAAAAATGTGTTTGAAAAATCGCTGCGCAAATACTGTGTGGAAAAAAAAAATGCAACACCCACTATTTTAATCTGTAGGGCCTTTGCTTTAAAAAAATATATAATGTTAGGGGGTTCAACATAATTTTCTTGCAAAAAAAATTTTTTTTTCATGTAAACAAAAAGTGTCAGAAAGGGCTTTGTCTTCAAGTGGTTAGAAGAGTGGATGATGTGTGACATAAGCTTCATAATGTTGTGCATAAAATGCCAGGACAGTTCAAAACCCCCCCAAATGACCCCATTTTGTAAAGTAGACACCTCAAGCTATTTGCTGAGAGGCATGTTGAGCCCATTGAATATTTTTTTTTTGTCCCAAGTGATTGAATAATGACCAAAAAAAAAAAAATGTACAAAAAGTTGTCACTAAATTATATATTGCTCAAACATGCCATGGGCATATGTGGAATTACACCCCAAAATACATTCTGTTGCTTCTCCTGAGTACGGGGATACCACATGTGTGGGACTTTTTGGGAGCCTAGTCGCGTACGGGACCCCAAAAACCAAGCACCGCCTTCAGGATTTCTATGGGTGTAAATTTTTGATTTCACTCCTCACTGCCTATCACAGTTTCGGAGGCCATGGAATGCCCAGATGGCACAAACCCCCCCAAATGACCCCATTTTGGAAAGTAGACACCCCAAGCTATTTGCTGAGAGGTATGTTGAGTATTTTGCAGATCTCGCTTTTTGTCACAAAGTTTTGAAAATGTAAAAAAAGAAAAAAAGAAAAGAAAAAAAAATGTCTTTCTTAATTTTCAAAAACAAATGAGAGCTGTAAAATACTCACCATGCCTCTCAGCAAATAGCTTGGGGTGTCTACTTTCCAAAATGGGGTCATTTGTGGGGGTTTTGGGCTATTTTGACATTTTATGGCCTTCAAAACTGTGATAGGTAGTGAGGAGTGAAATCAAAAATTTATGCCCTTAGAAACCTTGAAGGCGGTGCTTGGTTTTTGGGGTCCCGTACGCGGCTAGGCTCCCAAAAAGTCCCACACATGTGGTATCCCCGTACTCAGGAGAAGCAGCAGAATGTATTTTGGGGTGTAATTTCACATATAACCATGGCATGTGTGAGCAATGTATCATTTAGTGACAACTTTTTGTACATTTTTTTTTTTTCTTTTTGTCATTATTCAATCATTTGGGACAAAAAAAAAATATTCAATGGGCTCAACATGCCTCTCAGCAAATAGCTTGGGGTGTCTACTTTCCAAAATGGGGTCATTTGGGGGGGGGGTTTTGTGCCATCTTGGCATTTTATGGCCTTCAAAACTGTGATAGGTAGTGAGGAGCGAAATCAAAAATGTATGCCCTTAGAAACCTTGAAGGCGGTGCTTGGTTTTTGGGGTCCCGTACGCGGCTAGGCTCCCAAAAAGTCCCACACATGTGGTATCCCCATACTCAGGAGAAGCAGCAGAATGTATTTTGGGGTGTAATTTCACATATGCCCATGGCATGTGTGAGCAATATATCATTTAGTGACAACTTTGTGCAAAAAAAAAACAGTTTGTCATATTCCCGCAACCTGTGGCAAAATATAAAATATTCCATGGACTCAACATGCCTCTCAGCAAATAGCTTGGGGTGTCTACTTTCCAAAATGGGGTAATTTGGGGGGTTTTGTGCTATTTTGGCATTTTATGGCCTTCGAAACTGTGATAGGTAGTGAGGAGTGAAATCAAAAATTTACGCCCTTAGAAATCCTGAAGGCGGTGCTTGGTTTTTGGGGCCCTGTACGCGGCTAGGCTCCCAAAAAGTCCCACACATGTGGTATCTCCGTACTCAGGAAAAGCAGCAGAATGTATTTTGGGGTGCAATTCCACATATAACCATGGCATGTGTGAGCAATATATCATTTAGTGACAACTTTTTGTACATTTTTTTTTTCTTTTTGTCATTATTCAATCATTTGGGACAAAAAAAAAAAATATTCAATGGGGTCAACATGCCTCTCAGCAAATAGCTTGGGGTGTCTACTTTCCAAAATGGGGTCATTTGGGGGGGTTTGTGCCATCTTGGCATTTTATGGCCTTCAAAACTGTGATAGGTAGTGAGGAGTGAAATCAAAAATTTATGCCCTTAGAAACCTTGAAGGCGGTGCTTGGTTTTTGGGGTCCCGTACGCGGGTAGGCTCCCAAAAAGTCCCACACATGTGGTATCCCCGTACTCAGGAGAAGCAGCAGAATGTATTTTGGGGTGTAATTTCACATATGCCCATGGCATGTGTGAGCAATATATCATTTAGTGACAACTTTGTGCAACAAAAAAAAAGTTTGTCATATTCCCGCAACTTGTGGCAAAATATAAAATATTCCATGGACTGAACATGCCTCTCAGTAAATAGCTTGGGGTGTCTACTTTCCAAAATGGGGTCATTTGGGGGGGTTTTGTGCTATTTTGGCATTTTATGGCCTTCGAAACTGTGATAGGTAGTGAGGAGTGAAATCAAAAATTTGCGCCCTTAGAAATCCTGAAGGCGGTGCTTGGTTTCCGGGGTCCCGTACGTGGCTAGGCTCCTAAAAAGTCCCACACATGTGGTATCCCCGTACTCAGGAGAAGCAGCAGAATGTATTTTGGGGTGCAATTCCACATATAACCATGGCAAGTGTGAGCAATATATCATTTAGTGACAACTTTTTGTAATTTTTTTTTTTTTTTTTTGTCATTATTCAATCACTTGGGACAAAAAAAATAAATATTCAATGGGCTCAACATGCCTCTCAGCAATTTCCTTGGGGTGTCTACTTTCCAAAATGGGGTAATTTGGGGGGTTTTGTACTGCCCTGCCATTTTAGCACCTCAAGAAATGAGATAGGCAGTCATAAATTTAAAGCTGTGTAAATTTCAGAAAATGTACCCTAGTTTGTAAACGCTATAACTTTTGCGCAAACCAATAAATATACGCTTATTGACATTTTTTTTACTAAAGACATGTGGCTGAATACATTTTGGCCTAAATGTATGACTAAAATTGAGTTTATTCGATTTTTCTTATAACAAAAAGTAGAAAATATCATTTTTTTTCAAAATTTTCGGTCTTTTTCTGTTTATATCGCAAAAAATAAAAATCGCAGAGGCAATCAAATACCATTAAAAGAAAGCTCTATTTGTGGGAAGAAAAGGACGCAAATTTCGTTTGGGTACAACATTGCATGTCCGCACAATTTACAGTTAAAGCAGCGCAGTGCCGAATCCCAAAAACAGGCTTGGTCCTAATGGCCCGAAATGGTCCGGGGCTTAAGTGGTTAAAAAAACATTTTTTATAGGGACAGAAAACTATAGGTAGGGAGAGTGTCAGTGTGTTTTACTGTGCTAATCCTTGTTTGTAGGGACAGGGAAGGACAGTGAGGGAAATTCTCATTGTGCTATACTGTGCTAAAGCATTCATCATCAACCATCTTTAAAAAAACATTTTTTACAGGGACAGAAAACTATAGGTAGGGAGAGTGTCAGTGTGTTTTACTGTGCTAATCCTTGTTTGTAGGGACAGGGAAGGACAGTGAGGGAAATTCTCATTGTGCTATACTGTGCTAAAGCATTCATCATCAACCATCTTTAAAAAAACATTTTTTATAGGGACAGAAAACTATAGGTAGGGAGAGTGTCAGTGTGTTTTACTGTGCTAATCCTTGTTTGTAGGGACAGGGAAGGACAGTGAGGGAAATTCTCATTGTGCTATACTGTGCTAAAGCATTCATCATCAACCATCTTTAAAAAAACATTTTTTATAGGGACAGAAAACTATAGGTAGGGAGAGTGTCAGTGTGTTTTACTGTGCTAATCCTTGTTTGTAGGGACAGGGAAGGACAGTGAGGGAAATTCTCATTGTGCTATACTGTGCTAAAGCATTCATCATCAACCATCTTTAAAAAAACATTTTTTATAGGGACAGAAAACTATAGGTAGGGAGAGTGTCAGTGTGTTTTACCGTGCTAATCCTTGTTTGTAGGGACAGGGAAGGACAGTGAGGGAAATTCTCATTGTGCTATACTGTGCTAAAGCATTCATCATCAACCATCTTTAAAAAAACATTTTTTATAGGGACAGAAAACTATAGGTAGGGAGAGTGTCAGTGTGTTTTACTGTGCTAATCCTTGTTTGTAGGGACAGGGAAGGACAGTGAGGGAAATTCTCATTGTGCTATACTGTGCTAAAGCATTCCTCATCAACCATCTTTGAAATCCTTGTTTTTTGGACAGTCAGGGAAATTGTCATTGTGCTATTCTGTGCGAAAGCAATCATCCTCAACCATATTTAGAAATCCTTAAGTAAAGGGACAGAGAAGGACACCTGAAGGTAGCCCTTATTACTTTTTTCCCATCTCCCTGCAGGCCATCCATTAGAATGTCTGGAAGGCAAACAAGGAGAGGCAGACAGTCAGGAGGCAATAAAAGAGGGCAAGCAGGCTCTGTGTCTGGGGGCAACAGTGCTGGTCGTGGACGCGGTGCATTGTCATCAGCACATGGCCATGGGACACGCTTGTCCTTCTTTTCGGCAGCTGGACATGTTGAGCCACATCATGCCGAAGACTTGGTAGAGTGGATGACCAAGCCCTCCTCCTCCTCCTCATCCTCTCTCACCCAGGCTCAGGGTACTGGCAAAGCAGCTGCCAAAGCGTCCTCTTCCCTGGTATCAATGTCAGACTCATCATCAGTCACTCCTTCCCTAGACCCACCATGTCCTCCTCCTGAGGAGTCCCCCGAACTGTTTGAGCACAGTGTTGGGTACATGCTCCAGGAGGATGCCCAGCGTTTTGAAGGGTCTGATGATGAAACCCAGCTAGAGGAAGGCAGTAGCGTGAGAGCAGACAGAGGGGATGCTCAAGAAGGACACCAATCTGGCAGTCATGTTCCAGCAGCTGCAGCATACTGCCAGATTGGCTCCAGTGATGAGGAGGGAGGGGATGATGAGGTCACTGACTCCACGTGGGTGCCTAATAGGAGAGATGAGGAGGAGGAGGATGAGGAGGAGGCACATCTCCAACGAGGCAGGATGCCCTTTGGTGGCCAGCGTAAGGGCAGTACACCGACGGAATCACACCGCAGAGCTCCGCCTGTGCAGGGCGCTGCCTCTGCAAATCATTCAAAAAGTTCTTTGGTGTGGGCCTTTTTTGAGGCTAGTGCATCAGATCGCACAGCTGCTGTTTGCAACATATGTCTCAAGCGTATATCGCGTGGCCAAAACATCAGCCGCTTGGGTACCACATGCCTGACCAGACATATGTTGACCTGCCATGCAGCTCGTTGGCAAGCCTACCTCAAAGACCCACACCAAAGAACAAAGCGGACCTCTCCTTGCACCGCATCAGCTGGGATCTCCAACCCCACTATAACTTCAGTCCTCTCTGAAACATGCACTGAGAGGAATGAAGGTGTAGAATTAGGTGTGTCACAGCCAAGTACTTGCGGCCACTCTGCTAGCAGTACACCGACGTCCGATTCTAGCAGGCAAATTTCCCTGCCCCAGCTGCTGGACCGTCAAAAGAAGTTCACTCCCAGCCATCCACATGCCCAGCGGTTGAATGCTAGCTTGGCTAAATTGCTAGCGCTTCAACTGCTGCCTTTTCAGTTGGTAGACTCGGCCCCCTTCCGTGAGTTTGTGCAATGTGCGGTTCCTCAGTGGCAGGTTCCCAAACGCCACTTTTTCTCACGGAAGGCTATTCCGGCTCTCTACCGGCATGTGGAAGGCAATGTCTTGGCCTCGCTGGACAGGGCGGTCAGCGGTAAGGTGCATATTACCGCTGACTCATGGTCCAGCAGGCATGGACAGGGACGTTACCTTTCTTTCACGGCCCATTGGGTCACTCTTTTGGCAGCTGGGAAGGATGCAGGACAAGGTGCAGTAGTGTTGGAGGTTGTTCCACCGCCACGCCTCCAAAATGCTACTACTGGTTGTGACACACCTCTCTCCTCCACTCCCTCCTCTTCTTCTTCCTCCATGGCCTCTTCCTGTGCTTTGTCTTCTGAACCAGCGGTGCTCCGTAGCCGTTCAAGGGGCTACGCAAGTACGCAGGCAAAAAGATGCCATGCCGTGCTTGCGCTGGTGTGTTTGGGGGACAGAAGCCACACTGGGGCAGAGGTCCTGTCTGCTCTGCAGGGCCAGGCCGAGAGGTGGTTGACGCCACGCCAGCTTAAGCCAGGAATGGTGGTTTGCGACAATGGCACCAACCTCCTCTCCGCCCTCCGACAGGGACAACTGACCCATGTGCCCTGTGTGGCTCACGTCCTTAACCTAGTGGTGCAGCGGTTCTTGGGCAGGTACCCGGGCTTACAGGATGTCCTGAGGCAGGCCAGGAAAGTCTGTGTGCATTTCCGCAGATCTTATAATGCCAGTGCTCGCCTGGCTGAGCTGCAAAAGGAGTTGAACCTGCCCAAGAACCGCCTTATATGTGACATGCCCACCAGGTGGAACTCAACGTTGACCATGCTGCAGCGGCTGCACACGCAGCAGAGGGCCATCAATGAGTACCTGTGCGACTACGGCACCAGGACAGGGTCAGGGGAGCTTGTTTTTTTTTCTCCACGCCAGTGGGGCATGATCAGGGATGCATGCACTGTCCTGGCACCATTTGAGGAGGCCACGAGGATGGTGAGCAGTGACAGTGCATGCATCAGTGACACTGTACCTCTTGTCCACCTGTTGGAGCACACGCTGCGTGGAATAATGGACAGGGCACTTGAGGCAGAACAGAGGCAGGAAGAGGAGGACTTCCTTGCCTCTCAAGGCCCCCTTTACCCAGACAGTGTTCCTTCTGTCCCACCCATCGCACAGGAAGAGGAGGAGGAGGAGGAGGAGGAGGATTGTGTCAGCATGGAGGTGGAGGCTGGCACTCAGCATCATCAGCAGCAGTCTTTTAGGGATGATTTACAGTCCCAAGAAAACCAGTGGACTTGTACGTGGCTGGGAGGAGGTGGCTGCGGATCATGTCGTTCTTAGTGACCCAGAGGACTCTGGACCGAATGCCTCAGCTAACCTACGCTGCATGGCCTCCCTGATCCTGCAAAGTCTGCGGAAGGATCCTCGTATTCTTCGGATCAAGGAGAGGGACCATTACTGGCTGGCCACTCTCCTTGATCCACGGTACAAGGGTAAGGTTGCGGACCTTATGTTACCGTCGCAGAGGGAGCAGAGGATGAGACAACTCCGGGAGGCCTTGCAGAAAGGTCTGTGCAACGCGTTCCCAGAGACTGGGAGGTTACAAACTCCTGGTCCTGGACAACGAGTTGCTGAGGCTTCGGCCAGTCAAAGAAGGAGCGGTGGGGAAGGTGGCCGTCTGACCGATGCGTTCAGACAATTCTTTAGTCCGCAGCCCCAAAGTATGATCGGTTCCAGCAACCATCGCCAGCGTCTGATAAACATGGTGCAGGAATATCTAGGGGCAAGGTCAGACTTGGACACCTTCCCCACCGAAAATCCTCTGGCTTACTGGGTCTTGAGGATGGATCACTGGCCAGAGCTTGCACAGTATGCAATTGAGCTACTGGCCTGTCCTGCATCCAGCGTTCTTTCGGAACGCACATTCAGTGCTGCTGGAGGATTTGTCACGGATCACAGGGTGCGCCTGTCCACCGACTCGGTTGATCGACTGACTTTCATCAAGATGAACCAGTCTTGGATCACCACCAGCTACCACACACCTGATGCTGATATAAAAGACTAATTGATTTTAACATGTCACATCCCTTCAAGACTGATGCTGATGCTGAGTGCCTGTGCTGTTATGTTGACTGGCTATCCTCCTCCTCCGAGTCCTCAATGATACGATTGATGATGATAGCTTGGAAGATCATTTTTGTTTATGGGTGCCGCCACCAGTGGCTAAGGCCCAATTTTTCAGCCCCTGTTTAACAGGGGCGTGTAATTACAATTTTTGAAGCAATACTTTGCAACAGGGCTCATTGCTGTGCTCCAAGTACAGTATCTGTGAGGGGTTGGAGTGTTGTGCCACCAGTGCCTAAGGCCCAATTTTTCAGCCCCTGTTTAACAGGGGCGTGTCATTACAATTTTTGAAGCAATACTTTGCAACAGGGCTCATTGCTGTGCTCCAAGTACAGTATCTGTGAGGGGTTGCAGTGTTGTGCCACCAGTGCCTAAGGCCCAATTTTTCAGCCCCTGTTCAACAGGGGCATGTAATTACAATTCTTGATCTAATAATTCACAGCAGGGCCCATTGCTGCACCCACCAAGAGTAACTCTGAGGGCTTACAGTGTTGTGGCAACGCCACCACCACCACCACCACGAAAGGCCCAATTTTTCAGCCCCTGTTCAAAAGGGGCATGTAATTACAATTCTTGATCTAATAATTCACAGCAGGGCCCATTCCTGCACCCACCAAGAGTAACTCTGAGGGCTTACAGTGTTGTGGCAACACCACCACCACCACCACCACCACGAAAGGCCCAATTTTTCAGCCCCTGTTCAACAGGGGCATGCAATTACAATTCTTGATCTAATAATTCACAGCAGGGCCCATTGCTGCACCCACCAAGAGTAACTGTCAGGGCTTACAGTGTTGTGGCACCAGCACCACCATCAAAGGCCCAATTTTTACTACCACTGTTCAACAATTATATGTAATTACAATTCCTGATATAATAGTTGACAGCAGGGCGTTCCAGCACCCACCAAGAGTAACTGTGAGTGCTTACAGTGTTGTGCCAACACCAACAACTAAGGGGCCTATTTCTGCAGAGTATATGCCATTTTTCTTAAAGATTTTCATCCATATTACCGGGACCAGACATTACATTAAAGCCGCAAGCAGTTTTAAATGGCTTTTTTTTCCTTTAGAAGTGTCATTTTGTGCAGGGACAGTTCTAAACACGGGAAACACGTGGCACTTCACAGGCATACTTTAGACACCCCCCAGGTACGATATTTAAAGGAATATTTGACTTTTTTTTTTCACTTTATGCATCATTAAAATGACTGCTCCCGAAAAACGACCGTTTTTAAAACTTCTTTTTGCATTGATACATGTCCCCTGGTGCAGAACCCGGGTTCCCAAACCCTTTTAGGACAATAACATGCATAATAGTCGTTATAATTAGCACTTTAGAATTCGAACGTTCGCATCCATTGTATTTAATAGGGTTCTAATGTTCGTACGAACTTTCGGTCCGTTCGCGGGTTCTGGTGCGAACCGAACCCGGGGGTGTTCGGCTCATCACTAGTAAAGAGATCCAATCGCCCCGGGGCCTTAGTCTTATCCCCGTATCCATAATCGGAGCAGCTAGAGAAGACATATCCGCAAAGGAAGAAATGGAAATCCACGGAGCACTTGAAGCCATCCTCTCTCTTTGCTGCTCCATTGTGCACTGACCCACCCGCGCCGGAGTCTCCACGTGCGTATGTCCACGTGTCCGGACTCCTCCCACCTTCTGCACTTGTTCGCGGGCTTTTCCCTTGCCCCGCCCACGAACTACGCAGTTGTGAGTTGCCTCGTGGCGCGTTGGCCAATATGGCCGACCTACTCGGAACTCCTCCGGGCAGCAAAGTTCAAATTCAGACACCATACACATATCCCGGATATGATGCCCCCACGTGTAGCGGGCTCACCCCTCTCCCTTGCTTTATCGGTTATATGGCTGTTGTCTAGGGGTACCTGGGAGAGAGAGATGATACACACCACGGCCCATGTCCTCCCGTAACTAAGAGGTGAAGGCCAGAAGATTGGTCTTTTGTGTAGGTGTCCTAGAGTCAGGTCCAGTCCTTCATCCCTGACTCCTTTGCTTAGTAACCCAAGTTCCACACAGTGAATAGGTACAACTCAGTTTTATTCTTCTCGCCAAGCAATAAAACAATCTTTCTCCTTTGGAAACATGGGGGACAGATCGAGGCACAATCCTTTCCCTTCTTGCTGCTGCCCACTGTGGTGTCACCAGTGGTGAATAGTCACTGCCACTGACTAGGTGATATAGAACGTGAATTACCTTCGCTCACTTTGCCCTTGTCAGAGGAAGAAATCCGTCCAAGGGAGAAATGGAGGCCTCTCCGTCACCAGCGATGCTGCGCCGGACTCTTCGGAGAAGTTACTGCGCACCAGTCCTCACAAACTCAGACACGGGCATCCAAGGAGTTAGGGCCCCCTCGGATTCCTCCACCCTCGCGGAACTCAGTTGAAGGTACTGAGCTCCAGGCATCCGCCATAGTACCTCACCCCAGGCTAAAGGTGCTTGAGATGGACTCCATCCCCGCTCCAGCTAGGCCAAGGGGGCCTAGGCCTGGAACACCGGAATGCCAGCACCCAAGCTAAAGGTGCCTGGGTGCGGCCACGTCCTCCGACTCTCTCCCCAAGGTCAGGGCATCCGCCCCTTTTATGACCTCTCCCTTTGCGTCACAGCGGGTGCCCCGCCCCACTGTACCAGCTCCAGGGGAGGACAAAAAGGCACGGTTTGCAGTGTGAGTTCAGCTTCGGCCCAAGGCAACAGCGCCACCCAGGGACCCCAAGGAACCTCACACCACCAGAGTCCTCACACAATTCAAATACCCGCTACATATATATATATAATTAGTGCATTATTATTTTTTTGTGTATTAATATTATTATTAGCGTATTAAACATACAGTATGCGTGAAACAGTGCCAACTCACCCACTGAAATCTGCAGTTATTGACTCGCCCCCTGGCACTAACCGGGGGGGTAGTCTTGTCACAGAAAACTGACAAGTCACATTATAATCCAAGATAGTTAACAATTTTAATAGTAGTGAGCTGATGGATTCAAGGCAGCATGTTTACTGTGAATAGCTGGCTAGAAGTGAACTACTAAAGAGGTCCTCAAAAACCCCTTTCCAGTGCTCTTTTGTACCTTGTGACCATCCCACAAGTCCATGGCTTCATGGGTGCCCATAATAAAACTGCCCTTTTTTTTTTAAAGTACCGTATATACTCGAGTATAAGCCGAGATTTTCAGCCCTTTTTTTGGGGCTGAAAGTCCCCCCCTCGGCTTATACTCGAGTCAGCGAAATTTTTCCATTGTAAATAGTACCTGTAAAGAAGTTGCGGCTGCAGCGTCCATCGTTCAAATTCCGCGGCGTCCATTGTTCAAATTCCGCGGTCTCTTCCTGTTCCTTCCGTGATTGGCGAATCTCATCAGACACTCTCCGCCTATCACGAACGTTCTCTCATCCTCAGTTTTCCAGCAGACGTCTGTGATTGGCGGAACACCCAACACAGTGTCTGCTGAGAATCGCCTATCACGGAAGGAACAGGAAGAGACCGCGGAATTTGAACGATGGACGCCGCAGAATTTGAACGATGGACGCCGCAGCCGCAACTTTTTTACAGGTACTATTTACAATGTAAAATAGGGAACAGCGAGCTAGGGAACAGTGGACAGTGAGGCATCGTCTTATACTCGAGTCAGTAAGGTTTCCCAGTTTTTTTGGCAACATTAGGTACCTCGGCTTATACTCGAGTCGGCTTATACTCGAGTATATACGGTACTCCAGATCAAGACAGTTATGTACATTGTCGTAATTGTGACGGTAATTAGACTAATAAGGACTCAAAGTGACCCCATTTACCAGTGGATCACATAGTAAATTTGTTCAACTAGTAGAGTGAATTAGTGATCTACAGCAAACAATTAATTAACATAGAGCACCCTAAATTGCTGTTCATCACTAGCTATAAAAATGGAAATGCTACTTATCTTTACTACAGGTGTTCTGCAATAAAGCTCAGGAAAAGGCATCCAAAGAACTGAACTGCCTTTATTCTGGATCCAAAAGCAGTAAGTAAAACTACCTGGGAACAAGATGTTTTGGAATAGGGAGTCCCTCTTCCATTCACAAGATGTATCTAAGTGGAGACACTGCCAGAGAAGTTAACACAAGATAGTTCTTTATACCCAAATGAGTGGAGCTTTAGCCTTTACTTATCTTACAGGTGCATTTATCTAGGCAGTCTTGTGAAAGCCTCCAGCACATGGGTAGAGTTGAGCGGGTAGCTGGATATTCGGGTCCGGCGGGTTCGGCCGAACTTCGGAAAAAAGTTCGGATTCGGGACCGAACTTTAACCCGAACCCGGACCCGGACCCCATTGAAGTCAATGGGGACCCGGACTTCTGACGACTAAAAAGGCTCTAAAAAAGTAATGGAAAGGGCTAGAGGGCTGCAAATGGCAGCAAAATGTTGTTAAGAACATGGCAAGTGCTCTGCAAACAAATGTGGATAGGAAATAACTTAAAAGAACATAAAAAAAATTAAAAAATAAAAAAATATGCTGGAGGCCCGATTTTCAGCAGAAGAGGTACAGCAAGTCATTAAGAACCTCAGAAACTCAACGGCACGATGCGACACATATGGTGGGAATGCCCCAGAATACGCCCTTTCTGGAATAAATTTTTTAATTTAATGGATAAGCTAGTGGGAAAATAAAATACTTTGAAATAAAAATGTAGCGGGGTGCTAAATTTAAGGAAAGTGTTTGAGTGGTAAATAGGCTCAAATACCCTAATTCTGTAGGATTCATGGACCATTTTGTCCTCGGGGGACAGTATTGGTGTGCAGTTCCCTGCGGCCTACAGGTGGCGCCTTTTGTGTCCCCTCTTGGCAGTAGTACAGCGGGGCGGGGAACCTGCTGTGCATGCCAGGAGAGCATATAAAAGGGGCAGACCTTTGGCCTGGGGGCTGATGTCCAGTGGGGTCCGCGCCCAGGTGCCTTCGGCCTGGGTGCATGTGTTCCTGTTCCATCTCGGGCACCTTTAGCCCGGGGTGAGGTACTATCCTGGAGTTCTTGCTGCCCTGGGTATGGAGGCCTAGGGGCGGGAGTAAAGCCTGGAGTCCAGAGCCACCTCGTGTAGGGGACCCTGTTCCAGGGAAGGGAGGATCATTCTGATGGACCGATGCGGGAGTCACGGTGAAGGAATGGTCTGTTGACTCCCTGGAGAGATGTCTTCCCCTTGATATGGGCTAGGTTCGTAGAAGGAGAAGCTCAAGGTCACCTTGACTGTATCAGAGGCCTTATTCAACCAGCCCGTGGCAGGGGCCTTATACACCCTGGTCTGTGGCTGAGACCAAAGTTCTCCAGGCCCGTGGCAGGGGCCTTATACACCCTAGTCTGTGGCAGAGACCAAAGTTCTCCAGGTCTGTGGCAGGGGCCTTGTACACCCGGTCTGTGGCAGAGACCAACCTCAATGTCTGTGGCAGAGACCGTGCGCCAAAAACTGTTTGAGAAACCTAAGCAGTGAAGTGAATGTGCTACGTTTGTGCCTGGACCTCCTCCACACCTTAAGCTGTCCTGTTTCTTTGCTCTAACCTTTTCTATCTGAGTACAGTTTATTTTGCCATGAGAGAATAAGAGTTGGAGTTTCAGCTGGTGTGGACATTGACTTTACTGGCAATTAAAGGACTTGCCTCTACCTACAGTAGAGGTGAGAATCATCCTCTGGAGGAGTTTTGACTCCGGCTGTGGACACGGCCCGTCAAGTACACCGCTCAACCTCTTTATATAGGAGGATACGGGCTGGTAGTGCGGTGTGCCTTTCTCCCTCCTGCGAAGAGCCAACAACATAAAGGCAGGTAAGGGGGAAAGGATCTGTGCGCTACAAAAAAATAAAATAAAAATTTTAATCTTGGCCTAGCAGGACGAGGTCCATATGGAGTAGGAGGTTGAGGTGGCGGTGGATGTGGCTGTGTAGGTGGAAGCGGCGGTGGAGGAGGACGAGGTAGCCAACACTGGTTCAAAAATACAACAATGGCTGGGTAAGGCCGGTGATGTGTCGAATTCTGTCCCCTGTCGAATAGTGTCCGCCCTGTACTGCGCTTGCTGAGTATGTAGGACAAGGGGATTTCAAAAATCTCCCAAGACTAACGGCGCCTGCGTGTTGAGTTCAGGTGAAGGCCACACCATCCGTGGTTCAAGCCGAGCCAAGCAAGGCCGCGATCGAAGCGAGCCCGTGAGGGGCCCTGTTACTATGTGCTACCGTATGTCCTCTTGGATGGTGGGGCTTGAACCTGCACTCACAGCGCAGGCGCCGTTCATCTTCGGAGATTTTGTGAATCTCCTTGTCCTCTGTACTGCGCAAGCGCTGCGCCTGCGCAGTACGGGCCGGGCACAATCCGATGGCCGGACAGTTTGTCACAACACCGGTATACATGTCTATTCTGCACAAGGTACGGACAAGTCCTGTGGGATCCATGCCTGGTTCATTTTAATGAACGTGAGCTTGTCCACATTGGCTCTGGACAGGCGGCTGCGCTTGTCTGTGATAACGCCCCCTGCCGTGCTAAATACACGTTCAGATAATACACTGGCTGCAGGGCAGGCCAGCACCTCCAAGGCATAAACGGCAAGCTCAGGCCATGTGCCCAATTTGGAGACCCAGAAGTTAAAGGGGGCAGACCCGTCATCCAGTACGTGTAGGCCTGTGGACACATACTGCTCAACCATGTTGGTGAAATGCTGCCTCCTGCTAAGACGTTCCATCTCAGCTGGTGGTGCTGGTTGTTGTGGCGTGCTGACAAAGCTTTTCCACATTTCGGCCATGCTAACCCTGCCTTCTGAGGTGCTGCCGGTGCCCCGGCTGCGTTGGCGACCTCTTCCTCCTCCTCTGCCTTCGCCTTGTGCTTCCACCGTACGCCCGCTGTCAGGTGGGAATGCCACCAGCAGCGCGTCTACCAGCGTGCGCTTGTACTCGCGCATCTTACGATCCCGCTCCAGTGAGGGAATTAAGGACGGTACGTTGTCCTTGTAACGGGGATCCAGCAGGGTGGCCACCCAGTAATCAGCACCAGTTAAAATGTGGGCAACTCGGCTGTCGTTGCGGAAACACTGCAGCATGTAATCGCTCATGTGTGCCAGGCTGCCCAGAGGCAAAGAAAAGCTGTCCTCTGTGAGAGGTGTATCGTCTGTGTCCTCTGTATCCCCCCAGCCACGCACCAGTAATGGCCACGAGCTGGTCTGAGTGCCACCCTGCTGTGAACATGGCTCCTCCTCCTCCTCCTCCTCCATCTCCTCCTCCACCTCGTCATCCTCCAGAACTGTGCCCTTTCTGCCGGACAATTGTGTACCTGGCGTTTGTTGGTGAAGGAACCCACCCTCGTAGCCACTTGTGAAAGACTGCCCTGAAAGCCTTTGAAATGATCCCGCTTCCTCCTCCTCCTCCTCATCCTCCTGTGCCACATCCTCTTCCATCATCGCACGAAGCGTTTTTTCAAGGAGGCATAGAACTGGGATAGTAACGCTGAGAACGGCGTCATTGGCACTGGCCATGTTGGTGGAGTACTCGAAACAGCGCAACAAGGCACACAGGTCTCGCATGGAGGCCCAGTTATTGGTGGTGAAGTGGTGCTGTTCCGCAGAGCGACTCACGCGTGATTGCTGCAGCTGAAACTCCACTATTGCCTGCTGCTGCTCGCACAGTCTGGCCAGCATGTGCAAGGTGGAGTTCCACCTTGTGGGCACGTCACATATGAGGCGGTGAGCGGGAAGGCCGAAGTTACGCTGCAGCGCTGACAGGCGAGCAGCAGCAGGGTGAGAACGCCGAAAGTGCGCACAGACAGTCCGCACTTTCTGCAGCAGCTCTGGCATATTGGGGTAATTTTTAAGGAACCTCTGGACCACCAAGTTCAGCACATGCGCCAGGCAAGGGATGTGCGTCAAACCGGCTAGACCCAGAGCTGCTACGAGATTTCGCCCATTATCGCACACCACCAGGCCGGGCTTGAGGCTCACTGACAGCAACCACTCATCGGTCTGTTGTTCCATGTCCCTCCACAACTCCTGCGCGGTGTGGGGATTTTCCCCCAAACAGGAAAGTTTTAAAACTGCCTGCTGTCGTTTACCCCTGGCTGTGCTGAAGTTGGTGGTGAAGGTGTTACGCTGAATGGATGAGGAGGCGGTAGAGGATGAGGAAGCGGAGAAGGAGGAGTTAGCAACAGGAGGCAAACTGAAGCGCCCTGCAATCCTCGGTGGTGGAAGGACATGCGCCAAACCGCTATCTGCCTCAGGCATAGCCGCCACTGCATTTACCCAGTGTGCTGTTAGAGAGATATAACGTCCCTGACCGTGCTTACTGGTCCACGCATCCGTAGTTAGGTGGACCTTGCCACAGATGGCGTTGCGCAGTGCACACCTGATTTTGTCCCCCACCTGGTTGTGCAGGGAAGGGATGGCTCGCCTGGAAAAGTAGTGGCGGCTGGGCACGACGTACTGCGGGACAGCCAATGCCATCAGGCTTTTTAAACTCTGCGTCTCCACCAGACGGAATGACAGCATTTCAAAGGCCAGGAATTTTGAAATGCTGGCATTCAGGGCCAGGGATCGCGGGTGGCTAGGGGGGTACTTCCTCTTCCGCTCCAATGTTTGGGAGATAGAGAGCTGAACGCTTCCATGGGACATTGTGGAGATGGTTGGTGACCCAGGTGGTAGTGTTGCTGGCAGATCCTCTGTTTGCGGGGTGGCAGGTGCCACTGTCACTACAGAGGTGGATGAAGAGGCCGAGACTGCAGCAGAAGAGGAAGCAGGAGGAGCCAGAGACCTTTCTTGGTTTTTGAGGTGTCTATTCCACTGCAGCTCGTGCTTTGCACTTAGATGCCTGGTCATGCAGCTTGTGCTCAGGTTGAGAACGTTTATGCCTCGCTTCAGGCTCTGATTGCACAGCGTGCAAACCACTCGTGTCTTGTCATCAACACACTGTGTGAAGAACTGCCACGCTAGGGAAGTCCTTGGACCTGGCTTTGGTGTGCTCGGTCCCTTGCTGCGTTGGGCAGTAGCAGATGTACTGTCTAGGGGACGAATGCTCCGTTTTTGCACCCTGCTCCCTCTTCTGCTGTGCTGGTGGCTCTGTGCGACCACCGCCTCTTCCTCCGAAAAACACTGGTCACCTGCATAACGTTGATTCCATGTGGGGTCGAGGACCTCATCGTCCTCCACATCATCTTCCACCCAGTCTTCACCCCTGCCCTCCATGTCTGTCTGCACAATTGCGAAAGCAGCAGCAGTTGGCACCTGTGTTTCGTCATCATCCGAGACGTGCTGCGATGGTCCTCCCATGTACCCATCATGAAACATAAGTGGTTGGGCATCGGTGCACTCAATCTCTTCCACTTCTGGGGCAGGGCTAGGTGGATGGCCCTGGGAAACCCTGCTAACAGAGTCATCGAAAAGCAGAAGAGACTGCTGCATGATTTGGGGCTCAGACTGCTTGGCTGATTTGCAAGGGGGTGAGGTGAAAGACTGATGGACATGGGCTTCAGGTGCCAACTCTGATCTTTCATCAGAAAAGTGGGTGGGAGACAATGTGAAGGAACCCGAGGCACTGTCAGCAACCCAATCTACTATCGCCTGTACTTGTCCTGGCCTAAACATTGGTACAGCCTCATTAGGCGCGACAAAATACCGCCGCAGGCTCGGTCGCCTACTCGCACCTGAGGAAGGTGTTTCACTTGTGCGTGTAGCTGGCACAGATCCACCACGTCCTCTCCCTGCAACAGGAGCTCCACCAGCAGCACCACGACCGGGGCCACCACGTCCCTTTGACCTTCCCCTCATATTTTCCAAATTTAGGATATAAATAAATAAATATTTTCTGTTGCCCTAAATGGCGTTTTTTGGAAGACCACAACACACCCACAGTATTTAACCGCTGAAACGCACAGCTACAGAACTGCAGAAAATGCTATTCAAAAAAAAAAAGGTTTAGTATAGCACAGTACAAGGAAAATATATAGAAATTGTTTATTTCACACACCTCCAGATGTGTATTTCACACTGCAAAATATTTTCTGTGGCCCTAAATGGCGTTTTTTGCCAGACCACAACACACCCACAGCACGTAACCGCTGAATCGCACAGCTACAGAAAATGCTATTCAAAAAAAAAAGGTTGTTTTTTTTAGTATAGCACTGTACAAGAAGAATATATAGAAATTGTTTATTTTACACACCTCCACATGTGTATTTCACACTGCAAAATATTTTCTGTGGCCCTAAATGGCGTTTTTTGGAAGAGCACAACACAACCACAGTATTTAACCACTGAATCGCACAGCTATAGAAGTGCAGAGAATGCTATTCAAAAAAAATGTTTTTTTTTTTAGTATAGCACTGTACAATATATAGAAATTGTTTATTTCACACACCTCCAGATGTGTATTTCACACTGCAAAATATTTTCTGTGGCCCTAAATGGCGTTTTTTGCAAGAGCACAACAACCCCAACAGTATATAACCGCTGAATCGCACAGCTGCAGAGGCCAGAGAATGCTTTTTAAAAATAATGTTGTTTTTTCACACACCTCCAGATGTGTATTTCACACTGCAAAATATTTTCTGTGGCCCTAAATGGCGTTTTTTGGAAGAGCACAACACAACCACAGTATTTAACCACTGAATCGCACAGCTATAGAAGTGCAGAGAATGCTATTCAAAAAAAATGTTGTTTTTTTTAGTATAGCACTGTACAATATATAGAAATTGTTTATTTTACACACCTCCACATGTGTATTTCACACTGCAATTTATTTTCTGTGGCCCTAAATGGCGTTTTTTGGAAGAGCACAACACAACCACAGTATTTAACCACTGAATCGCACAGCTATAGAAGTGCAGAGAATGCTATTCAAAAAAAAAATGTTTTTTTTTTTAGTATAGCACTGTACAATATATAGAAATTGTTTATTTCACACACCTCCAGATGTGTATTTCACACTGCAAAATATTTTCTGTGGCCCTAAATGGTGTTTTTTGCAAGAGCACAACAACCCCAACAGTATATAACCGCTGAATCGCACAGCTGCAGAGGCCAGAGAATGCTTTTTAAAAATAATGTTGTTTTTTCACACACCTCCAGATGTGTATTTCACACTGCAAAATATTTTCTGTTGCCCTAAATGGCGTTTTTTGGAAGAGCACAACACAACCACAGTATTTAACCACTGAATCGCACAGCTATAGAAGTGCAGAGAATGCTATTCAAAAAAAATGTTGTTTTTTTTAGTATAGCACTGTACAATATATAGAAATTGTTTATTTTACACACCTCCACATGTGTATTTCACACTGCAATTTCTTTTCTGTGGCCCTAAATGGCGTTTTTTTGAAGAGCACAACAACCCCAACACTATATAACCGCTGAATCGCACAGCTGCAGAGGCCAGAGAATGCTATTCAAAAATAATGTTGTTTTTTCACACACCTCCAGATGTGTATTTCACACTGCAAAATATTTTCTGTGGCCCTAAATGGCGTTTTTTGGAAGAGCACAACACACCCACAGTATATAACCGCTGAATCGCACAGCTGCAGAGAATGCTATTCAAAAAAAAATTTTTTTTTTTTTAGTATAGCATAGTACAAGAAAAATATATAGAAATTGGTTATTTCACACAACTAGAGATATACACTGCAAAATATTTTTTTTGCCCAAAAATAGGTCTTTTTTGCGCACAACAAAGTGCCTTTTTTTTTTTTTGCAACAGCACAATAAAGTGCCTTTTTTTTTTTTTTGGGGCCCAAAAATGGGTCTTTTTAGCAAAAGCACAATAAAGTGCCTTTTTTTTTTTTCTGCCCGAAATGGGTCTTTTAGCAAGAGCACAATACAGCCACTAAATGGAATAGGTGTATCACTCAACGTAATGCAGTGCTGGTGCACTGAGCTTGCAACACAAACAGATAAACCTATGCAGATCGCTGAGCTATTATATCTCTCAATCTGGACTCCTATCTAAATCTCTCTCCCTGAAAGCACAAACAGGATCCTGCCCCTACACTACACTACACTACACTGTCTCTCTATCTTTTCTATCAGTAGATTGCAGAATCAGGACTAACTCCTATCATATAATTCTCTCCCTCACAGCAACAGCAGCCAGGATCCTTTCCCTACACTGTCTAAAAGCAGAGTGACAATCTGTGCTGTGTGCCTCTTGCTTATATAGAAGCTGGTCACATGCTGGGTCACATGTTGCACTGACCAATCACAGCCATGCCATTAGTAGGCATGGCTATGATGGCTTCTAAGGGCACACCAGCTAATCAAATGGTGATTGGCTGGCCCCTGAAGCATTTCTAACTGCGCCATTAAATTCCCGAATCCGGACCCGAACCCGGACTTTAGCGCAAAATCCGGGTCCGGGTCCGGGGTCGGGAAAAAGCCAAAATTCGGTACGGACCCGAACTTTACACTACACATGGGCTTTTAAGAGTGTTTAGTAGGGATGAGCTTCGAGTTCGAGTCAAAGGCCTCGTACACACGAACGAGTTTCTCGGCAAAAACCAGCAAGAAACTTGCTGGCAGAGATTTTTTGCCGAGAAACTCGTTCGTGAATATGGTTTCTCGTCAAGAAAAGCGACAAGTATCTCGACGAGAAAATAGAGAACCTGCTCTCTATTTTCTCGTCGAGATTCTCGTCGGCATGTTTCTCGACGAGAAAAGTGAGTGTGTGTACACTTACCTGTCCTCCCGGAAGCCCGCGCATGTTCGAAATGAATTTGACGCATGCGCGGTAGCTTCCTAGGCATACGTAGGGTATACCAAGATGGCGGCGACGGCATCGAATGTGACGAGCGCATGCTCGTCGTAGTCGATGACGTCACCGCGTACGCTCCATTCAAAGAACCGCGGGTTCTTTGAATCGAGCGTGTGTACACTCGGCCGGGACAATTTTCTTGTCCAAGAATCTCGTCGAAAAAAACGACATGTTTTTTTCGACGAGAATCTCGGCCGTGTGTACGAGGCCAAACTCATGTTCTACTCGAACATTGCCTGTTCGCAATTTGGGGTGTTCGCGGCAAATTCAAAAAGCCGTGGAACACCCTGTAAAAGTCTATGGGAGAAATCTAAAGTGCTAATTTTAAAGGCTTATATGCAAGTTATTGTCATAAAAAGTGTTTGGGGACCCGGGTCCTGCCCCAGGGGACATGTATCAATGCAAAAAAACGTTTTAAAAACTGCAGTTTTTTCGGGAGCAGTGATTTTAATAATGCTTAAAGTGAAACAATAAAAGTGAAATATTCCTTTAAATTTCGTACCTGGGGGGTGTATATAGTATGCCTGTAAAGCAGCGCTTGTTTTACGTGCTTAGAACAGTCTCTGCACAAAATGTAATTTTTTATTTTTTTTTATCAAAACAGCGTTTGTTGAGCATAGAAAATATATAAACATACGGGTAAACAGTGCAACAGGCACTACATTTGCAAATCAGTCCAATTGACATACATAAAGGCATGACATAAAGCGGTACAAGTGCATGCGCAGTACTGTTTGTTGGGTAACATAACATTGCGGGGCCGACAAAGGGGGAGGAGGGGGGCCCATGGGGGGCCTGTGGAATAGCCAGAGAGGAGCGTGTCTAGTCTTCTGCGTCACAGTTGGAGGCATCCCCCAGCCATCTATCCCAAATTTTATGGTATTTTTCTGGGCATCCCCTGTAGATGTAGAGTATTTTTTTATAAGGAAGAGTGTTATTGACAGCTCTGATCCATTGCTGCAGTGTAGGAGGGGATCCCCTCATCCATGTCTTGGCAATCTGGAGCCTGGCAAGGAATAATGTTTCTTGCAGAAATATGTTCAGATACTTTTCAGCTTCAGAGAGTGAGAGGAGTCCCAACACACATTGGCGAGGGCAAAGGGACAGTGGGGAGCCCTTGCGGTCATGGAGGAACCAAACCTCTTGGGTCCAGAACCCCTGTATGCAAGGACATGTCCAGAGAAGGTGGTAGAAGGAGGCGTTGGGGTGGTGTCACGTACCTGGTGGAGATCGAGCTCTAGAGGGGGCTTCTCTTGCACCTCCTGTCCAACACCCCTGATAGTGGTGACAGGGAGTGGAGGACACAGAGTGGCACGAGGTACGATGTAGCAGATGGCTCTGGCTGAGATTTGGCAGGAACCAGGTAGCTGGAGAGCGCTGGGCAGGAACTGAGAACAGGAGCTCCGTGTCGCTGGATCAGCAGCCGGAAGCGTAGCCGGGACGTAAGCCAGTGGGTCATCAACAGCCGGACAGGGCGGGTACCGAGACGTGAGGCAGAGGCAGAGACAGGACACAGGCCAGGTTCGGTACACAATCGGGCGATGAGGCACAGGAACATCAGGCATAGGCGGAGTCAAGCACAAGCCGGGGTCACAAGTAGGCAGGCAGAGGTCAAGAGGAAGGTTCAGGCAAACAGGGTCAGGTTAACAGGAAACAGGAACAAATCAGGTAAGTCAGGCACTAGCTGAAAGACCACTCAGCAAGATGTGCATGTCACTGACAAGTTTAAATAGGCAGACCGGCCCCATTGTGCGCACGCACGCGCATGCGCCAAAACATGTCCTTTTTTGAACATTTCTTGGAAAGTACACGTCTGTGCACGGCTGCGTGCTTGGTCTCCGGGTTTCTCTTACAGGTGGTCACAACCGCGGCAGTTGGGATTATGTCCAGGTCTATATTTAGTAGGCTTGTGCACAACGGAAAAATTCGTTCCGTTTCGGTTCGTTTCTTTTCGGTCCTGTTGATTCGTAATCATTCGTAATTTTGCTAGACGGGATTTTTCGTGTTCGGACTCATTCGTATTTTTGCAAGCGACATTTTTCGTTGAATTTTTTGTTGCTTTATAATTCGTACTTTCGGTAGAGTACGTTGTTTTTCGTTGATTCTGGACACAACTCCTACTTTCGTAACTTTTTTTGGGTTCGTTGATTCGTAATTTTCTGTGTCTCTCTCACGACGACGCTGACTATTATGCCTAATGTGCTTCGAATGGATTTGTACTTTTCGAAATACATAGCGGTTATTTGTAACGATTCGAAATCTCGTATTTTACTTTCGTTTTTTACATGCGGCTATAGCCTCCGCCCCTGTACACCATTTTGAGAGGGTTCAGCACGGTGAGGGAGAAGCAGAGAGCAGAGCAGAGTGTTATTGTGCTTCGAATGGATTAGAAATCTCGTATTTTACTTTCGTTTTTTACATGCGGCTATAGCCTCCGCCCCTGTACACCATTTTGAGAGGGAGTTCAGCACGGTGAAGGAGAAGCAGAGAGCAGAGCAGAGTGAGTGTTATTGTGTTTCCAATGGATTTGTACATTCGTAAGTTTTTTCATAACGAATTATGCCGAAGACATTCGGGCATTCGCTATTTTGCGGTATAATTTATTTCGGATTCGGTTTTATTCGTAATTGCTTTGTTCGGAAATTCGAATGCTTCCGAATGTCCGAAAGTTGCTAAATTCGGACTAATTTCGATTCGTTACGAAACGAATTGCACAAGCCTAATATTTAGAAATGCGATAGGGAGTCAGGTATGATCTATGAAGAATGTATAGGTGGGTAAGGCAGTCAGAGAGCTTGGGGGAAACAGTTCTACAGTTGGTGAGAGCCTCCTCCCAGTCCTCAGCCGACACAGCGCCCAGATCAGGCTCCCAGCGGGATTTCAACTGATGGGCGGTGGTGGTAGCTGAGGGCATCATAAGATAGGCGTAGCATTGAGAGATCAGCTTTTTGGGGTCCTTGCCCAGGACAATGTCCACCAGTAGTGGGATTTCGAGAGCTGGGATGGAGTCCCCAAACTGTGTGTTAAGTGCATGTCGGAGCTGGAGGTAGCGGAAGAACATGTGGTTGGGCAAGGCGAAAGTATCTTTGAGGGTTTGAAAAGACTTGACCATCCCGTAAGCTACAACCTGCGACAAGTATATGAGACCCTTGTTAACCCAAACACCATGATCAGGGATAGAGGCCAGTTTGGGCATATGCGGGTTATCCCAAAGGGGTGTGTGTGACTGAGGGGATGGTGCCTCACCGTGGTGCATGGCGAGTTGCCAGATCTTGCAGTGATGGAATAGCATGTGTTTCCTATCGCCTGTCCGGGGCGAACCGCGGGGTCCACAGAACAGAATCTGGAAGGGGTGGGAGAGCGGGCCAGGGGCCTGGGAGCAGACCAGGGTGGAGTAGCGGTCTCTGTCAGATTGATTAAAATAGAAGAAATGGAATAACTGGGATGCTATGTAGTAGAGGGAGAGGTCAGGGAGTGAGGTACCACCTAGATCAGTCGGACACTTCAGGACCCGCCACGACAGTTGATGTCGGGAGGAACCCCAAATGAACGAGTTGAGGATAGATTCCATGGCTTTGAAAATAGGTGGGGGAGGTATAGCGGAGCCTGCCAAAAAACGTAGAGTACCTTGGGGAGGAGAATCATTTTGACCAAGTTAATTCGGCCCATAACCCCTAGGGGGAGACGGGACCATATTTGTGTTTTGGTTTTCAGAATATTGAATAGGGGCTCAATGTTGAGGGTAATGTAGTCAAGAAGGGATCTGGAAATGTGGACACCCAGGTATTTGATGGTGCTCACTCTAACAAGGGGGAGTGTGGCTTGGTCAACAGTAGGGGCGCCTAGGTCTAAGGGAAGAATGTGAGACTTGGTCCAGTTTATCTGTAGCCCCGAGAATGCCCCAAAGGCTGTAATGAGTTGTAGGGCTGTCTGAAGTGAGGGGCCAGCTTCTGCAAGGTAGAGGAGCATGTCATCTGCGTAAAGGCTGATCACCTCTGTCAACTGACCACAGTGAAGTCCCTTAATGCCTGGGTGATTCCTGAGGGCTATAGCCAGGGGCTCTACAGCCAGGGCGTACAGTAGGGGTGAAATGGGGTGACCCTGATGTGTGCCGCGGGAGAGCGGAAAGGAGGGGGAAATTCTACCATTGATTTGGATGCATGCCGTGGGGCCTGGTAAAGGAGTTGAAGCCACTTTATGAATTTTGGGCCGAAGCTGAATCTGTGGAGGCACTCCCACAGGTAGCTCCACTCCACGGAGTCAAACGCCTTAGCAGCATCTAGGCTGACCACTACCCTGGAGCCCACGTCTGCATGCTGGGATTGGAGATGCATGTGGAGCCGCCTAAGGTTAAAGGCCGTGTTTTTATCAGGCATGAATCCGGTCTGATCTAGGCTGAGGATTACTTTGTTAAGGCGCATGGCCAGGATTTTGGTAAGTATTTTTACATCTAGTTGGAGGAGAGAGATGGGCCGGTATGATTCGGGGAACAGCAGGTCCTTGCCTGGTTTGGGTATGAGGACGATGAGGGCTTCGCCCATGGACGTCGGGAGTGTATTTGTGTCAAATATGTGCGTGTATAGTTTGCAAAGTTTAGGGATGAGGATCTCGCTGAATTGTTTATAAAACTCTAGGGGGAGTCCATCCGAGCCAAGTGCTTTGGATGTAGGAAGTTGCACCAGGGCTATGCAATGTATGGTGATGGGTGCTTCGAGCTGGGCAATCTGGGGAGGGGTGATTGTGGGAAAGGCTATGTCCTGCAGGAATGCTGATAACTCATCTTGGGAGTGACGAGCGGTGGAGGAGTAGAGCTCAGAATAGAAAGACCTGAACTACTCGGCAACCAGATCAGGGTCTGTGAGCTTGGCCCCAGACGCCGCCTGGAGAGTTACCACTACTGGGGGCTTGTGATCCAGGTGGGCCATGTAGGCCAGGAGCTTGCCAGCTTGTTTGTCGTGTTCAAATGTGCGTTGTTTGTTGAAGAAGATGCCCTGTTTTGCCTTCTCAAAGTGTAGCTGGTCTGTGAGCCTGGTCTGCAGTCGTACAAGGGAGGCGTTGGCAGCTGTCGGGTCATTTTGAAAGACCTGCTCTAGGGTGTTTAAGCAGTCCTCTGCCTGAGCAGCTGTTTGGAGGTGGATTTGTGTCTATTGATCCGCGTGGAGAGGATCATGTGGGCATGAATTTTAAAGGCCTCCCATACAGGTCCGACCAGGGCAGAGCCATCATTCGTGCGGAAATAATATTCCCACTCAAGTTGGATGGTGTCCATATCTGTGAGGATGGTCAGCCTCCAGATCCGAACCGCAGGGGGAGCCGGGAGTCGGGAGCCGCAGTGTGATTCAGTATGGGGAGTGATCAGAGAGAACTCTAGCTTCAAAGCCTACATCAAGGAGATGGGGAGGAGGGGGGGGGCAAGAAAAATCTAATCTATACGGGACATAGCAGAGCGGGAGGGAGTAAAGCAAGAAAAAGCGTGATTGTGTCAGGTGTTTATACCTCCACGTGTCGGTGAGGGCTAGTGATGAGCCAAACACCCCAGGGTTCGTTTCACACCAGAACCCGCGAACGGACCGAAAGTTTGCACGAACTTTAGAACCCTATTAAATACAATGGATGCGAACGTTCAAAATCTAAAGTGCTAATTATAACGACTATTATGCATGTTATTGTCCTAAAAAGGGTTTGGGAACCCGGGTTCTGCACCAGGGGACATGTATCAATGCAAAAAGAAGTTTTAAAAACGGCCGTTTTTCGGGAGCAGTCATTTTAATGATGCATAAAGTGAAAAAAAAAAGTCAAATATTCCTTTAAATATCGTACCTGGGGGGTGTCTAAAGTATGCCTGTGAAGTGCCACATGTTTCCCGTGTTTAGAACTGCACAAAATTACATTTCTAAAGGAAAAAAAGCCATTTAAAACTGCTTGCGGCTTTAATGTAATGTCTGGTCCCGGTAATATGGATGAAAATCTTTAAGAAAAATGGCATAGCTACCCCATCACAGCCCCCCCCCCTACCCCAGCCCATTACCAGCCCCTTTGGGTCTTGTATGGATATTAAGGGGAACCCCGCACACAAAATAAAAAAGGCCCTATATACTCTGAACAGCCATATACAGGCGGTGCATACAAGACAGGGACTGTAGGTTTGTTCTTATGTAGAATCTGTTTGTAATTTTGAACAGGTACATTGTTTAAGTGTAGCTCCAGCCAAAAAATCTATTTTTAAGCTTTTTGGAAAACATAGGGAAGGGTTATCACCCCTGTAACATTTGTTTTGCTGTCTGTGCAGTGTGCACCTGTTCAGAACAGTTCACCTCACTTTCCGTCCTAATGACAAATGTTTTTTGAAAATTTGAGGTTTTTATTGAAACAAGAATTGGTGATAAAGCATCAGTGGAGAGGAGACACTTTTTTTCCCATATTAACTCTTACAGGAGAGAATTTGCCTTCCTAGGGGTAGATTTCCTCTCACTTCCTGTTGTATCCTTCCGTTTGCAAGGAGGAGTCGTTTGTAAGTTGGATGTTTGAAAGTAGGGGCCTACTCAGCTGAAATTTGCCCCTTACATGTTGGTGTTGCCACAACACTGTGAGCCCTCACAGTTGCTCTTGGTGGGCGCATGAATGGGCCCTGCTGTGAATTATTAGATCAAGAATTGTAATTGCATGCCCCTGTTGAACAGGGGCTGAAAAATTGGGCCTTTGGTGGTGGTGGTGGTGGTGTTGACACAACACTGTAAGGCCTCACAGTTACTCTTGGTGGGCGCAGGAATGGGCCCTGCTGTGAATTATTAGATCAAAAATTGTAATTACACGCCCCTGTTAAACAGGGGCTGAAAAATTGGGCCTTAGGCACTGGTACTGGTGCCACGACACTGCAACCTCTCCCAGATACTCTAGTTGGAGTGCAGGAATGAGCCCTGCTGCAAAGCATTGCATATAATTTTTTAATTACATGCCCCTGTTAAACAGGGGCAGAAAAATTGGGCCTTAGGCACTGGTGCCACAACACTGCAACCCCTCACAGATACTGTACTTGGAGCACAGCAATGAGCCCTGTTGCAAAGTATTGCATCAAAAATTGTAATTACACGCCCATTTTAAACAGGGGCTGAAAAATTGGGCCTTAGCCACTGGTGCTGGTGCCACGACACTGCAACCTCTCCCAGATACTCTAGTTGGAGTGCAGGAATGAGCCCTGCTGCAAAGCATTGCATAAAAAATTGTAATTACATGCCCCTGTTAAACAGGGGCTGAAAAATTGGGCCTTAGCCACTGGTGGCGGCACCCAGAAACAAAAATGTTCTTCCAAGCTATCATCATCAATCGGATCATTGAGGAGGAGGAGGAGGATAGTCAGTCAACATAACAGGACAGTCTCTCAGCATCAGCATCAGTCTTGAAGGGATGTGACATTTGAAAATAAATTAGTCTGTTATATCAGCTTCAGGTGTTTGGTAGCTGGTGGTGATCCAAGACTGGTTCATCTTTATGAAGGTCAGTCGATCAACCGAGTCGGTGGACAGGCGCACCCTGTGATCCGTGACAAATCCTCCAGCAGCACTGAATGTGCGTTCTGAAAGAACGCTGGATGCAGAACAGGCCAGTAGCTCAATTGCATACTGTGCAAGCTCTGGCCAGTGATCCATCCTCAAGACCCAGTAAGCCAGAGGATTTTCGGTGGGGAAGGTGTCCAAGTCTGACCTTGCCCCTAGGTATTCCTGCACCATGTATATCAGACGCTGGCGATGGTTGCTGGAACCGATCATACCTTGGGGCTGCGGACTAAAGAATTGTCTGAACGCATCGGTCAGACGGCCACCTTCCCCACCGCTCCTTCTTTGACTGACCGAAGCCTCAGCAACTCGTTGTCCAGGACCAGGAGTTTGTAACCTCCCAGTCTCTGGGAACGCGTTGCACAGACCTTTCTGCAAGGCCTCCCGGAGTTGTCTCATCCTCTGCTCCCTCTGCAATGGTAAGATAAGGTCCGCAACCTTACCCTTGTACCGTGGATAAGGAGAGTGGCCAGCCAGTAATGGTCCCTCTCCTTGATCCGAAGAATATGAGGATCTTTCCGCAGACTTTGCAGGATCAGGGAGGCCATGCAGTGTAGGTTAGCTGAGGCATTCGGTCCGGAGTCCTCTGGGTCACTAAGGACGACATGATACGCAGCCACCTCCTCCCAGCCACGTACAAGTCCACTGGTTTCTTGGGACTGTAAATCATCCCTAAAAGACTGCTGCTGATGATGCTGAGTGCCAGGCTCCACCTCCATGCTGACACAATCCTCCTCCTCCTCCTCCTCTTCCTGTGCGATGGGTGGGACAGAAGGAACACTGTCTGGGTAAAGGGGGCCTTGAGAGGCAAGGAAGTCCTCCTCTTCCTGCCTCTGTTCTGCCTCAAGTGCCCTGTCCATTATTCCACACAGGGTATGTTCCAATAGGTGGAAAAGAGGTACAATGTCACTGATGCATGCACTGTCACTGCTCACCATCCTCGTGGCCTCCTCAAATGGTGCCAGGACAGTGCATGCATCCCTGATCATGCCCCACTGGCGTGGTGAAAAAAACCTGAGCTCCCCTGACCCTGTCCTGGTGCCGTAGTCGCACAGGTACTCATTATGGCCCTCTGCTGCGTGTGCAGCCGCTGCAGCATGGCCAACGTTGAGTTCCACCTGGTGGGCATGTCACATATAAGGCGGTTCTTGGGCAGGTTCAACTCCTTTTGCAGCTCAGCCAGGCGAGCACTGGCATTATAAGATCTGCGGAAATGCACACAGACTTTCCTGGCCTGCCTCAGGACATCCTGTAAGCCCGGGTACCTGCACAAGAACCGCTGCACCACCAGGTTAAGGACGTGAGCCACACAGGGCACATGGGTCAGTTGTCCCTTTCGGAGGGCGGAGAGGAGTTTGGTGCCATTGTCGCAAACCACCATTCCTGGCTTAAGCTGGCGTGGCGTCAACCACCTCTCGGCCTGCCCCTGCAGAGCAGACAGAACCTCTGCCCCAGTGTGGCTCCTGTCCCCCAAACACACCAGCGCAAGCACGGCATGGCATCTTTTTGCCTGTGTACTTGCGTAGCCCCTTGAACGCCTACGGAGCACCGCTGGTTCCGAGGACAAACCACAGGAAGAGGCAATGTAGTAAGAAGAAGAGGAGGGGGTGGAGGAGAGAGGTGTGTCACAACCAGTAGTAGCATTTTGGAGGCGTGGCGGCGGAACAACCTCCAACACTACTGCACCTTGTCCTGCATCCTTCCCAGCTGCCAAAAGAGTGACCCAATGGGCCGTGAAAGAAAGGTAACGTCCCTGTCCATGCCTGCTGGACCATGAGTCAGCGGTAATATGCACCTTACCGCTGACCGCCCTGTCCAGCGAGGCCAAGACATTGCCTTCCACATGCCAGTAGAGAGCCAGAATCGCCTTCCGTGAGAAAAAGTGGCGTTTGGGAACCTGCCACTGAGGAACCGCACATTGCACAAACTCACAGAAGGGGGCCGAGTCTACCAACTGAAAAGGCAGCAGTTGAAGCGCTAGCAATTTAGCCAAGCTAGCATTCAACCGCTGGGCATGTGGATGGCTGGGAGTGAACTTCTTTCGACGGTCCAGCAGCTGGGGCAAGGAAATTTGCCTGCTAGAATCGGACGTCGGTGTACTGCTAGTAGAGTGCCCGCAAGTACTTGGCTGTGACACACCTAATTCTACACCTTAATTTCTCTCAGTGCAGGTTTCAGAGAGGACTGAAGGTATAGTGGGGTTGGAGATCCCAGCTGATGCGGTGCAAGGAGAGGTCCGCTTTGTTCTTTGGTGTGGGTCTTTAAGGTAGGCTTGCCAATGAGCTGCATGGCAGGTCAACATATGTCTGGTCAAGCATGTGATGCCCAAGCGGGTGATGTTTTGGCCACGCGATATACGCTTGAGACATATGTTGCAAACAGCAGCTGTGCGATCTGATGCACTCGACTCAAAAAAGGCCCACACCAAAGAACTTTTTGAATAACGGGCAGAGGCAGCGCCCTGAACAGGCGGAGCTCTGCGGTGTGATTCCGTCGGTGTGCTGCCCTTACGCTGGCCCCCCGAGGGCATCCTGCCTCGTTGGAGATGTGCCTCCTCCTCATCCTCCTCCTCCTCTCTCCTATTAGGCACCCACGTGGAGTCAGTGACCTCATCATCCCCTCCCTCCTCATCACTGGAGCCAATCTGGCAGTATGCTGCAGCTGCTGGAACATGACTGCCAGATTGGTGTCCTTCTTGAGCATCCCCTCTCTCTGCTCTCACGCTACTGCTTTCCTCTAGCTGGGTATCATCATCAGACCCTTCGAAACGTTGGGCATCCTCCTGGAGCATGTACCCAACACTGTGCTCAAACAGTTCGGGGGACTCCTCAGGAGGACATGGTTGGTCTAGGGAAGGAGTGACTGATGATGACATTGATACCAGGGAAGAGGACGCTTTGGCAGCTGCTTTGCCAGTACCCTGAGCCTGGGTGAGAGAGGATGAGGAGGATGAGGAGGGCTTGGTCATCCACTCTACCAAGTCTTCGGCATGATGCGGCTCAACACGTCCAGCTGCCGAAAAGAAGGACAAGCGTGTTCCCATGGCCACGTGCTGATGGCGATGCACCGCGTCCACGACCAGCACTGTTGTCTCTAGACACAGAGCCTGCTTGCCCTCTTTTATTGGCTCCTGACTGTCTGCCTCTCCTTGTTTGCCTTCCAGACATTCTAATGGCCTGCAGGGAAATGGGAAAACCAGCAATAAGGCCTAGCTTCAGGAGTATATTTTGCAGGAATCACACTACGCCTGCTGTAAGTGCTGCAAATGCCTGTTGGTGTAACACACCAGGAAAACGTAGCAATACAGGCTAACTTCAGGTGTATAATGTGCAGGAGGCACACTCCACCCGCTGTAAGTGCTGCAAATGCCTGTTGGCGTAACACACCAGGAAAACGCAGCAATACAGGCTAACTTCAGGTGTATAATGTGCAGGAGGCACACTCCGCCCGCTGTAAGTGCTGCAAATGCCTGTTGGTGTAACACACCAGGAAAACGCAGCAATACAGGCTAACTTCAGGTGTAATATGATCAGGAGGCACACTCCGCCCGCTGTAAGTGCTGCAAATGCCTGTTGGTGTAACACACCAGGAAAACGCAGCAATACAGGCTAACTTCAGGTGTATAAGGTGCAGGAGGCACACTCTGCCCGCTGTAAGTGCTGCAAATGCCTGTTGGTGTAACACACCAGGAAAACACAGCAATACGGGCTAACTTCAGGTGTAATATGATCGGGAGGCACACTCCACCCGCTGTAAGTGCTGCAAATGCCTGTTGGTGTAACACACCAGGAAAACGCAGCAATACAGGCTAACTTCAGGTGTAATATGATCAGGAGGCACACTCCGCCCGCTGTAAGTGCTGCAAATGCCTGTTGGTGTAACACACCAGGAAAACACAGCAATACAGGCTAACTTCAGGTGTATTATGATCAGGAGGCACACTCCGCCCGCTGTAAGTGCTGCAAATGCCTGTTGGTGTAACACACCAGGAAAACGCAGCAATACAGGCTAACTTCAGGTGTATAAGGTGCAGGAGGCACACTCCGCCCGCTGTAAGTGCTGCAAATGCCTGTTGGTGTAACACACCAGGAAAACACAGCAATACGGGCTAACTTCAGGTGTAATATGATCAGGAGGCACACTCCGCCCGCTGTAAGTGCTGCAAATGCCTGTTGGTGTAACACACCAGGAAAACGCAGCAATACAGGCTAACTTCAGGTGTATAAGGTGCAGGAGACACACTCCGCCCGCTGTAAATTTTTATATATTTGAAAAAACTGCTACCAATATTTACAATATGTACAGTAGGAAAACAATATATACATTAACAAAATCCTGACACATAAAACTAATACATATTTACCACCACCCTTACCCATCCTCATCCGACCAACCCACACGTGGGTCTCATTATTTTTATTTTTCCCATCACCCTGGAAAAGAACAAGAAGAACACATCACCCAAAAAAAAAAAAAAAAAGAAAAAAGAAATCAAACCACACAAACCCTAATACTACATATTAACCCAACACTAACACCACACCCTAATATATATACAAAACCTACTACCTAACACCAACCACCCATCGGCTACTGACAGGCGAGAATACAAGGTCTAGAATGCCTAAAGCCCTACTGTTCAGAAAAAAAAGAAACCAAAAGACCTGAAGGGGGTGAAAAGGACAGAAAGAACCACCCCAAAAGGAAGAAGGATTGGAACCTCAGGGAGGCCGGAAGGAGAAACCCCTCCACAGCCGGGCACTCCTACTGGCCCCAACCCTCCCCCTCTCAAGACTCCTCACCTTCACCAGCTCCCGAAAAATATCACCCACCACCTCATGCGTGGACAGGACTTTGCCCCTAGTGAACACCAAACACCGAGCGTGCCATGTGTAATAGAGAGCCACTAAGCTGACTAAATAAAGTGACGACAACTCAAACCCTCTGTGGACCCTAAAGTTGCCGTACACCACCTCAGAATAGGTCAAGGATGAGAGTCGGGGATAACCAATGGCTTCCCCTGCCCCCTCAAGAACCTCAATGTTGAAGGGGCATTCGACCAAAAAATGGTCCATGGTCTCCAATGCCCCCCCACATTCTGCACGAGGACAACCTCTGTCCCCTAGGTTCTTATATTTTAGGTTTCCCCGGACATAGAGGCGTCCGTGGAAAGCCCTCCACGCAAGATCCCAAAACTTGCTTGGGATTCTTGGGGAATTCAGAAGGGCTAATCCCTTCTCGAGGACTCTCTCCGGGCAGTCCCTTAAAGACAGTGGCCTCAAAATGTCCGAGGCCATGACTCTTGAGTACAGCTCACGTCGACCCACAGAGCCCACCTCGAGAGCAGTTATCCGCCACTGCCTCAGTACCTTCAACACTTGAGGGACATAGGACGGGAGATACCCGTGCGATCTACGAAGATCACCAGGCCGTCCCCCATCCTCCCACCTACTCAGGAACAGCAAGAGCCAGTTCTTGCATGAGCGCTCCCACAGAGTAGGTAGGTCCATAAAGATGGACTGCAGGTTGAATTTCACAAAAATGGTGATGAAAAACACCACCGGATTGATCATATCCAGCCCACCGTGCCTCCTCTGTCGGTACGTGACCTCCCTCTTGATCAGATTTAGCCTGTTTCCCCACAACAGCAGGAAGAACAGGCCAGAGATCCGGGCATAGAGAGATGCAGGCAAAATACAGACGTAGCTGACATAGAGGAATTCTGGCAGCAAGTACGTTTTGACCAGGCTCACCCTTTCCCTCAGTGACAGCTTCCAGCCCTTCCAGGCATTCACTTTCCGAGATGCACCGACCAGTCTGCGCTCCCAATTTAGCTTGGGGTAATCACCCGGGCCAAATAGGATGCCAAGAATTTTCACTTCTGGCTGGGGCTGGGGAAACACGTCCGGAAGAGCGAACTGCTCGCCTTCCCTCCCCAACCAGAGAACTTCGCTCTTGCCCCAATTGACCAACGAACCAGATGCCTCGGAGTAGCTCCCAATTTGCGTCTCCACAAAGAGAGCCTCCTCGCGGCTGGACACCACCACCGAGACATCGTCCGCGTAGGCCACCACCCTCACTGCCGGATCCAGACCAGTGCAAGGCTCCACCGGAACCCCCCCCAAACGCTCGCAGTCGAGCCTTCTCACGAAGGGATCGACGGCAAAGACGTAGAGAAGGGGGCTCAACGGGCAACCCTGCCTGACTCCAGAGTCCACAGCAAAGGCAGGACCCACCCAACCGTTGACAAGAGGAAAGCTCACCGCCCCTCTGTACAATACTTTCAGCCAATTCACAAATTGCTCCGGCAAACCGTACTTTCTCAGAAGAAGCCAGAGGTACTCATGGCTCACCCGGTCAAAAGCCTTGGCCTGGTCTAATGCCAGTAGATACCGCCCATCCCCCATTGCCCTGCACCTTTCCACGGCCTCCCGGACGTTCAGGACGGCACTAAAGGTGCCCCGACCAGGAATTGCGCAGTGCTGGGAGACAGAAAGCATCATGTCAGCGACTGCTGACATACGTAAAAAGAGTATTTTTGCCAATATCTTCCTATCTGTAGTGAGAAGGGCGATCGGGCGCCAGTTCTCAATTACAGTCGGATCTTTACCCTTTGACAGCAGGATCAGAGCTGACCTTCTCATTGAGGGAGGGAGCAGGCCATTAGCCAAACATTCATTGAAAACCTCCCCCAAATGAGGAGCCAACAGGCTCTTGAAGGTTTTATAAAATTCAGCCGTGAGCCCATCGGGCCCCGGCAACCTTTTCAGGGACAAAGAGTCGATGGCCTGCTTGACTTCTTCAACCGAGATCTCTGCTGTCAGAGAGTCTGGGAGACCAGGCCCCGCGCAAAGCAGGGTCTCATCAAGAAACACCCTGGCTTTCTCCATATCCAAAGGCTTCCTACGGAGGAGGTCTGAAAAATGGTCCCCGATGACACCCAGGATACCCGGTCTGGACCGGACCAGGGATCCCGAAGCGTCCCTCAGGCCATGTACGACCTTCGAACTCACCGCCTCACCACAGCTCTTGTAGGGATCCGGGGAGGAGAACTTCCCGTAATCCCTCTCAAGGACCAGGGAGGCGAGACGGTCATACTGACACCCCTTCATCTGAAGCTTCAGATCAGATATCTGCTCCTGAGGGCCCCCAGAAGAAACCAGGCGGTCTAACTGCCTGCGCAACTTCTGGTAGGCCAGGTACTTGGACGCCGCCCGGTACCTAGAGATCCTGCGGAAAAAGCCCTCCGACCTCTTCTTCACCACTTCCCACCACTCCTGGCGGGAGCAGCCGCTCTCAAGGAGCGAGGCCTGATCCGCAAGAAAGATCTCATAGGCCTCCCTAACCTCGAGGTCCTCGAGTAGCGATCCATTGAGACGCCAGAGGCCTCGACCCTTCTGAGGAGTGTCGGCCACATTCAAAGTCACAGAAACCATACAGTGATCGGAGAACTCCATCGCCTGCAACACAGGTGCCGCAAAGGAAGAGTCCCCCTTTAAAAAAAACCTATCTAACCTACTCCTACTGCTACCTCGGGCATAAGTGAACCCAGTGTGGTTGGGGAGGCACTGAACATGCACATCCACCAACCCGGCTTCCCTCACTACACCATTCAGAAAGATACTATCATATCCCAGGGGGCCTGAGGCGCCTGCCCGATCCTTTGATCTGGTGACCATGTTAAAGTCACCACCAAAGACCACCTGCTGGGACGTGAACAAGTAGGGCTTGACCATCGTGAGGAGGCTCTTCCTATCCCTCTTGGTCTGAGGGCCATAAAAGTTGATGAGCCTAAGGAATTGCCCCCCCACGACGGCATCCACCACCAGGCACCTACCGACCTCCACCTCAATCACTCGTCGACAAGCCACCGGACCAGTCTTAAAAAGGACTGCAACTCCACTGCAGGGCTCGGCCGCAAGAGACCAGAGGGAGGGCCCACATCTCCACTCCCTCTTTGCTAGATGCATCTCTGCCACCGATGCCAGCCAGGTCTCTTGCAAAAACAAAATGTCAGCTTCAACTCGGCTGAGAAAATCGAAGGCCATGAAACGTGCCGCCGCAGAACGCACACTTGCGACATTAATGGTCGCAACGCGTATTGGAGAGGGTACCGCCATCCTTAGCGATTTGGCCTGCATTCTCCTCTGCACTTTCACCTACACCCCAGAGTCCTCCTCTGAATCGGTGAAGACCCCGAACATATTCCCTAGGATCACCGGGGGGGGCCCCCCAGGGTCCCTATCAGGGACAACCCGGGGTCCCCTAACCCCCCCCCCAGGATCCTTCCTCCTCGTCCTCTTCCTCACCTTCCTCTGCAGCCAGCCCGCCTGGATCTGGCCGCCCACCTCGTCGCCGGAGTGCCCGCTAGAGGCCCCCATGGGCCTCTTGTGCAGGCCCCTCGACGACTCGGCCACCTCCATCTCCTCCCCCGAATCCTGGGGATACAAAAGAGGATCCAGGATGGGACGGAGGGAGGAAGGAGGTGGAGAGGAAGGGGGAAGAGGAGAAGAGGAACGAGGGGAACGAGGGGAAGGGGGAGGAGGAAGGGAGGAAGAAGGGGAGGGATGGGGAAAGGGGGGAAGGGGAGGGGGGAAAGGAGGAGGGGGGGAACAGAAGGAGAAGAGGAGGGGGAAAGAGGGGGGGTAGAGAGAGGAGGGGGCACAGAGGAAAGAGGGGGAGGGGTACGGCCCCCCGCAGAGGGCCCCCCACCCCCACTGGGCCCGGTGCACCCGGCCCCCCAGAAACAAGTCCCGGGGGACCCGGCACATTCCCAGCAGGGGCCCCCACTCCACCACGCCTGCGCCTCTGCCGCTGCGGCAAAGGCCCCTCTGGGCCATCAGCCCCAGGCCCTTCACCTGGGCCTGCCTGGGGCGCCTGGGGCGCCTGAGGTGGGAGACCCACCCCCTCCGGTGCGTCATCTGGGCCTGGCCCATACCCATCAGCCGCACGCCCCCTAAAAGCCTTGGGGCAGCGGCTGAATGGGTGGCCGGACACCCCACAGAGGTTGCAGACAATAAGTCTACAAGTCTCCGAGGAGTGCCCAGGCCTGTTGCACCTGACGCACCGGGGTGTTGTGCAGTCTGCACTTAAATGGGTGGGACTCCCACACTTAAAACAGCGACGGGGCTGACCGGGGTAAAAGACCAGGATCCTATCTCTCCCAATGAAAGCGCTGCCAGGGACATGGGTCACACCAGTTCCCTGGCGCTTGAGACGGATCCTGGCCGCCCACGCCCCGGTCCAGACCCCGCGCTCATCCAGGTTTTTGCGCAGGGGAGACTGCAGCTGCCCATACCTCCCCAACCAGGTGGCAATGTCCTCAGGTGGGAGGGATTCATTCCTGACCAGAATGGTCAGGGACTTGATGTCCTCCTGCCTGGACAGGGGGACCACTTTAAAAGACCTCCAAGGCTCCGACCTCTTCAGGAGCTCATACACAGTAAGGAAGAGCTCCATTAGCACCAAGGAGGAAAAACTCACATCAAACTCCTTGGTGCCCGTGGGATGGATCACTGCGAAGAGGTCGGCTACCTTAAAGTTGGCCCCCTTCAGCAGAAGATCTACCACCTGCCCCCTGCTGGGGCACTGTCCAGGTCCCTCCCACCGCAGCTGCACAACATTGCGCCTGCGCCTCTCCGGACCCCCTGTACCCCTCGACCACGGGTTCACCCCCTGGAGCTGGTCTGCGGGGGGAACCCGGAAGTTTTGGGCACCAAACCGGTCGTACAGGGGGGCCAAAGGGACGCTGGTTCCTGCCACCCGGGCAAAAGGCCTGGATTCCCTGAGCGCCCCAAGCAGCTCTGCCTCCTGGACCTGATCTAACGCCCCCCCAGCCTGAATGCCGGAAGCACCCTCCGCCGCCTCACCAGAGGAACCCTCAGAGGGCACTCCAGCACCCTCGGCCGACACACCAACCGGGGGAACCCCCCGGCCCAATCCTGCCGGGGGGGTCCCTCCCATCCACCGCCCCCCCCGGAGCAAGCCACACCCACAACAACCCTCCTCCTAACACTGGGAGGAGGGTCTACCACTGGGGCCCCACTGGAGCAGCGGGCATGAGCCCCAGATGGCTCCTCCCCCTGCTCCTGCGGCTGTGGCCGCTCCTTCCCCTTTTCTAATTGTCCCTCCTGGGACTCCATACCCTTAATGAAGGCCAAGGCTGGGTGATCCCCAAAAAGTTCCCCAGCCTCGGCCTCACTCCACCTGCCCACTCTTTGAGCAGCACTCAGGTCCCCAGACGAATCCATGAGGTCTATCAAATCCCCTCCTGCCAATCCTCCACATACCTCGGCCATCTCCTGATCATTCAGGCCGTCAGAGGCCGCCACCCGGAAGTGCTTCTGGCTGCCCCCAACCACTTCCGGTATAGACCCTACTTCCGGGTCAGCCCGCCCGCCCACTTCCGGTTCACGCTGGCCAGGGAAACCGGAAGTGGTCATAGAAGCACTTCCCGACCTTCCCGGCTCCACCTCCCGCCCGGACTCCCGCCCAAACTCCTCCCCCCGACCATCCAGCCCACCAGAGCCATGCCCCAAGGCCCCGCCCCTACTGTCAGCAAAGGTGGTTGTTTTTACTGGCGCCAAACCATCCCCTGGTTGTGCAGCAGTTTGTTGTTGCTCACTGCACTTTGGTAATGGCTTCCCCCCCTCCTCCCCACCGCACCTTGCAGCCTTCACATTCCCATCATCAATACATAGTCTTTCAACACTTCCTGCTTGGGTTTGTCCATATCCATGATTGCCAGACCCCTCTCCCTCCTCCACAGCATGAGCGGCACAGGCAGGATCCATCATTAGCAGTGGTCTGCCTTGTACCTGGCTGCATGCGGGAATCACAGGGGTCATTAGGGTCTTAACAACAGCAGCATGCTTAAGAGTCTTTCCAGCAACAGTCTCAGGCCTGATCCGTGGGAGCGGTGTGAGAACCACCACTGGGGTGCACCCCAGCTTTCCCATCCCCACTGAATCTCCCTCAGCATTCCCCCCGGTGTTCCCCTCCTGATTTCCCCTAGCTGTATCCTCAGGTACCCTACCCGAGCCTGCCTGAGTGCTGGTAGCTTTTTCTGACCCGAGCACCGCAAGGTCCCGGGGACACTCCACAGCCAGGTTACCAGGGACTACGCTTCCCGGGGGAAGGGGGGTGGGGGGGGAGGGAGGGGGGAAGGTTCCTCACCAGCTCTGTTTCCAGCTCCACTGGCCGATCCTCCTGGGCATGATGTATTCATAGGTCTTTCCTCCGGCTGCTGTACTTCCTGGCTCCGCTGTTTGCTGCGCCTGACAGCCTGGGATCCTTCTCTGCTGGCCCTTTTTAGCTCATCCCTTATTTCCAAAAGGAAGTCGGTCTCACCTCGTCCCCTCTCACAGAGGCCACCCAGCAGGCCCCAGAGTTCCCCACACTGGCCTTTCAGGGAGTTAATGGCCACACTGAACTCCCCCCTCCTGAAGCTGCTGGTCCGGTCCCTGCGATTCCGGAGGTCGGTCAGCACTGCAGACTTCCCACAGAAGGCCCGGCTGGCCTTCTGGATTAAATCCTTGATTCTTGCGATCCTTCGCTGCACCTTAGCCGGACCTTCCCCAGGCTGGGCCAGAGTCCAATCAAGCAACTCGTGCTGGGTCTTCAAAAACAATGTCTCCTCCCTGGACAGGTCTTTAATCCCCAGGGAGGAGGCAGCAACATCAGGCCGGGAAAGCTGCCCCGGTCCTGGGCTGGAGGAGGCCATCACACCCCCTCCTCCTGGAGCTCCAGGAGCTCCCTACAGGCACGTCCTCACAGTCCAAACTCCTGCAGCAACTGAATCACTCCGCCCGCTGTAAGTGCTGCAAATGCCTGTTGGTGTAACACACCAGGAAAACACAGCAATACGGGCTAACTTCAGGTGTAATATGATCAGGAGGCACACTCCGCCCGCTGTAAGTGCTGCAAATGCCTGTTGGTGTAACACACCAGGAAAACGCAGCAATACAGGCTAACTTCAGGTGTAATATGATCAGGAGGCACACTCCGCCCGCTGTAAGTGCTGCAAATGCCTGTTGGTGTAACACACCAGGAAAACGCAGCAATACAGGCTAACTTCAGGTGTAATATGATCAGGAGGCACACTCCGCCCGCTGTAAGTGCTGCAAATGCCTGTTGGTGTAACACACCAGGAAAACGCAGCAATACAGGCTAACTTCAGGTGTAATATGATCAGGAGGCACACTCCGCCCGCTGTAAGTGCTGCAAATGCCTGTTGGTGTAACACACCAGGAAAACGCAGCAATACAGGCTAACTTCAGGTGTAATATGATCAGGAGGCACACTCCACCCGCTGTAAGTGCTGCAAATGCCTGTTGGTGTAACACACCAGGAAAACACAGCAATACAGGCTAACTTCAGGTGTATAAGGTGCAGGAGGCACACTCCGCCCGCTGTAAGTGCTGCAAATGCCTGTTGGTGTAACACACCAGGAAAACACAGCAATAAGGGCTAACTTCAGGTGTAATATGATCAGGAGGCACACTCCGCCCGCTGTAAGTGCTGCAAATGCCTGTTGGTGTAACACACCAGGAAAACACAGCAATACGGGCTAACTTCAGGTGTATAATGTGCAGGAGGCTTAGCAACAATGACACTGACACTGTCCCCTGCCTATCCTTCTCTCTCCCTGCACACAAGGTTTATCAAAGTATATGACACTGACACTCTCCCTGCCTATCCTTCTCTCTCCCTGCACACAAGGTTTAGCAAAGAATGTGACACTGACACTGTCCCCTGCCTATCCTTCTCTCTCCCTGCACACAAGGTTTAGCAAAGAATATGACACTAACACTCTCCCTGCCTATCCTTCTCTCTCCCTACACACAAGTTTGAGGTACAAATAGCACTGACACTGTCCCTGCCTATGTAACTCTTTCCCTGCGCCGGAACACACTACACAAGGCCGCCGCGCTGGCGGCCTTTTATAGTGTGGGGCGTGTGCTAAAACCCCTGAGCTATAATTAGCCACAGGCAACCTGCCTGTGGCCAATTATGGCTCTCCTAGCTGCCGGCGCTGTGATTGGCCAAGCATGCGGGGTCACAGTGCATGCTTGGCCAATCACAGCGCCGGGATTGCACTGCAATGGTGCAGTGTATTGTGGGCCGTTCGCGTCACTCGAATTTGGCGCGAACGGCCCAAATCGTTCAATGTTCACCGAACGGTCGAACAGCCGATGTTCGAATCGAACGTATGTTCGACTCGAACACCGAGCTCATCCCTAGTGAGGGCAAATTCTGTGAGGAATTTCCCAAATCTAGTGGTACTGGGTAGGGGGGTTGGAGGAGCAGCTGGACTCAGTCTGTCTAGGTTTGGGTTAATGACCATATTGAAGTCACCTGCCCAGATGGCCGGCACTGAGGGATGTTGAGCCATGAAAGCTACCCCCAGCTGCAGCATAGCAAATTGGAATGGAGGGGGGATGTAAAAGGCCAGGAGGAGAACCTCCAGGCCCCCAATAGTAGCATGCTAACACAATGACCGTCCCTGGGGTTCCGACTGCAGTGTGTGGAGCTGGAATTGCACCATCTTGGCGATGAGGATCGCTACCCCACGGGAACTGGCAGTGTGCGGGGCTTGATATATTCATCCCATCCAGGGCTTCTTGAGACTCATCTGCTTCTGACCTGCCAGGTGAGTCTCAACAAGAACTGAGATGTCCGCTCATTGAGATTTGAGGTGGGAGAGGACTGCTAACCGTTTGGCCTGCTCACCGAGACCCCGGACATTCCAGGTGACAATTTTTAGGGAGGCCATAGAGTACGGGGGAGAATTATTGTGTGCAGTCGGACCCCCAAGGAACGGTAGGCAGCACAATACAACAAAAAAGCATGAAACAGTGCCTTGTAAGGTAAATATGTATAGTAAGCATCCAGGGGCCAGGGAAGCCAGCCAGAGGGTGCCGAGCCAGCACTGCAAATCTCTGGAGAGCATGGGTGCAGTTCACACTGAAGGTGGGCAGAGCAGACCCAGTCAAACAGGTTATATACATAGGCATCAGCAGTACAATAGTAAGGGTGACATAGTTCATGCAGTACGTCAATGTGGATTTAAGAAAGAAAAAAAGGAAAAAAACACAAAAAATGGCAAAAAACAAACAATCTGCAAAGGCGCTGGACCAGCATAGCAGGTTTAATGCACTGCCACCCACTACGAGCTGAGGAGCAGAGGCTGGCCAGGGAAACAGTAGTAGGGAGGTGGCAGTCAAGGGTGGCATGGGTGCCAAGTACTTGGGAAGACCACCGAGGTCAGGGGGGCGATCAAGCTGGAGAGCGCACAATGGTTAAAAATGATGGTGGGGGGAAGTTAGTACCAAGTAGTGTGGGTAAAGGAGGAGCGGGACAAACACAGAGCTTCAGCGGAGGATGGGGGGGGGAAGGGGCATTAGAATAAACAGTGCATGTAACCAACTCACGGTTCCAGGAGAGATTAGGGAATGATAGGCTCAACAGTGGGAGCAGGCCTCCAGCTCCAGGCGGTCAGTGGTGACGATGAACGGGGGATGAGATGCTAGGCATGAGCCGGGCCGGCAGCACCACGGTGCTCCAGCCAGGAGAGAACAGCCTGTGGATCTTCGAAGAACTGCGCTTTCCCATCACTCACCACCAGGAGCTGTGCTGGAAAGAGCATCGCATATGGCAGGTGATGCACACGGAGTTGCCGCTTTGCCTCAGTGAAGTTTTCTTCTGGGCCTCGGCCGAGAAGTCCGGTCGTGTTGCCGAAGGGGATGTTGCCTCTTTCCCGGTTGAGCCGGAGGATGGCATCTCGGTCGCGATAATTTAGGAACTTGGCAATAAAAGTTCTTGGCGGGGCTCCAGCAGGCGGGGGTTTCGCCGCGAGGCGGTGGACACGCTTCACCACGAACGTTGAGGAGAAGGCCTCTCTGTCGTAGGTCTTGACTAGCAGGTTTTCAAGATACGTGGGGGGGTCCGCACCCTCGGACTTCTCGGGTAGCCCCACGAAGCGTATGTTGCACCTCCGAAGGCGTTTCTCCATATCGTCCTGCTTGGAGAGGACCGCGTTTAGCTGATATTGCAGCTGTTCAGTGGTGACTTGGAGTGGATGCAGGCCTTCATCCACGTGGCCGATCTGGCGTTCGGTTTCTGGACCCCAAAGCACCATGTCCCCATGTTGATGGGGACAGGGGCCTCATCCCCACAACCCTTGCCCGGTGGTTGTGGGGGTCTGCGGGTGGGGGGCTTATCGGAATCTGGAAGACCCCTTTAACAAAGGGGACCCCAGATCCCAGCCCCCCCCTATGTGAATTGGTAACGGGGTACATTGTACCCCTACCATTTCACAAAAGAAAGTGTAAAATGTTTTAAAAAAACACACAGACACAGTTGGGATAAGTCCTTTATTAAAAAAAAAAAAAATTATAAAAAAAAAGACTCCAGCGGTGGTAATCCACTCTGGATCTCCACTCCAGCGATGTCGGTATCCTGCGATGGATGATCTCTCCAGGCTCCAGCGACGATGTCCAGCTACGAGGAACAGCACACGATCCTCTCTTCACCGGAGCGGAGACACCCCGGGAATGACGCGGCTTCAGCCAGTGACAGCTCTTATGTAGCTGAGGGCGGGGCCACCCATCACGTGACCCCGTCCCCCTCTGACGCAAGGGGAAATCCGGGCTTCCCCAGTGACGTGACGGGTGACCCCACCCCCCTCTGATTCAAGGGAAACCTGCGTTGCATCAGAGGGGGGCGGGGTCAACCGCACGTCCGCACGTCACTGGGAAAGCCTGGGTTTCCCCTTGTGTCCGAGGGGGACAGGATCACGTGACGGGTGGCCCCGTCCTTGGCTACATAAGACCTGTCAGGCTTCAATGGTGTTTTCGCTCCGGTGAAGAGAGGATCGTGTGCTGTTCCTCGTTGCTGGAGCCTGGATAGATCATCCATCGCAGGATACCGACATCGCTGGAGTGGAGATCGAGAGTGGATTACCACCGCTGGAGTCTTTTTTTTTAATTCTTTTTTTTATTTTTAATAAATGACTTATCCCAACTGTGTCTGTGTGTTTTTTTTACAATTTTTTACACTTTCTTTGTGAAATGGTAGGGGTACAATGTACCCCGTTACCAATTCACATGGGGGGGATCTGGGGGTCTCCTTTGTTAAAGGGGTCTTCCAGATTTCCGATAAGCCCCCTGCCTGCAGACCCCCACAACCACCGGGCAAGGGTTGTGGGGATGAGGCCCTTGTCCCCATCAACATGGGGACATGGTGCTTTGGGGTCCAGACCCCAAAGCATTCTCCCCATGTTGAGGGCATGTGGCCTGGTACGGTTCAGGAGGGGGGGCACTTTCTCGTCCCCCCCTCTTTTCCTGCGGCCTGCCAGGTTGCATGCTCAGATAACGGTCTGGTATGGATTTTTGGGGGGAATCCCGAAATTTGGTGCGGAGTTCCCCTTAAAATCCATACCAGACCTGAAGGGTCTGGTATGGATATTTGGGGGAACCGCTTGCCAATTTTTTTTTATTTGCCATTTTTTTTTATTTGGCGCAGGGTTCCCCTTAATATCCATACCAGACCTGAAGGGCCTGGTAATTGAATTTGGGGGGACCCCCACGCATTTTTTATTTTTTTTATCAATGACTTTCAATGACTTTTCTCTGTATTGCCAGGACCGGCAATTCATTACAGCCGCGAGTACTTTTAAATGACTTTTTTTCCTTCAGAAATTATATTTTGTGCAGAGAATGTTCTAAGCACGGGAAACAAGCGCTGCTTTACAGGCATACTATATACACACCCCAGGTACGAAATTTAAAGGAATATTTCACTTTTATTGTTTCACTTTAAGCATTATTAAAATCACTGCTCCCGAAAAAACGTCAGTTTTTAAAACTTTTTTTTGGATTGATACATGTCCCCTGGGGCAGGACCCGGGTCCCCAAACACTTTTTATGACAATAACTTGCATATAAGCCTTTAAAATTAGCACTTTTGATTTTTCATGTTCGTGTCCCATAGACTTTAACGGAGTTCGGATGTTCGAACAAATTTATTGCCTGATGGCATGTTCTGGTGCGAACTGAACTGGGGGGTGTTTGGATCATCCCTAGTGTTTAGCACAAATTCCAGTATTTTCTCCCAAGATCGCGCAGCCTAAGTACCACTTACAGTCACCCACAGACACGAAAGGCTGTGTGTGGCTATACTCTGGGTGTATAGCAGTACTTTTGTAAACAAAGGTAAAGCATAAAGGCGTAAGAGCAAAACAGAAAATATGCTATACCCATGTTTAAAATCTGGTATATACCAGAGTATAGCTGCAAATAGTTTGTACACAGGCACAGCACCAGGGTTTTCTGGGCCGGAGGCTCTGAAATTTAACCTGAATGGGCTTAAACTCCCTTGTTCAAGAGCCCTGAAGTGCCTGACCACTAGACATGTGCACTGCCAAAAAATTTGTTAGTTTTCGTTTTCGTTTCATTCGTTTTTTTTTTTTTTCGTTTTTCGGGTCATTCGTTATGATCGCAATTCGTAAATTCGTAAATTTGTACATTCGTAAATTTATACATTCGTAAATTTGTACATTCGTAAATTTATACATTCGTAATTTCGGAAATTCGATATTTTCGAAAACCCGAAAATTTGAAAATCTGAAAAAATAACTATTAAATTATAGGTATTGTAATTTCCTTTCAAATTTGGCTGTTAGCGAACGTAACGAATACAAATTTATCTGAAATTACGCATAACCTGAAATAACAAATGCCGCATCTAAACAAATGAAACGGAACAAATTAATAATAATAATAATAAAACGTTTTTATTATTATTATTGTTATTTATTATTATTATTAATTCATTACGTTCCATTCGTTTAGATACGGCATTCATTATGTCGGAAAACAATTCGTAACTTCGTTAAGTTCACTAACAGCCAAATTTGAAAGGAAATTACAATACCTATAATTGAATAGTTAGTAATAGTTAAGTTATTAGTTAATTATTATTTCAGATTTCCGAATTTACTAATTTACGATTGTACGAATGTACAAATTTACGAATGTACGAATATTCGTAAATTCGTAAATTCAAATTTACGAATTTCCGGATAGTTGTACATTCGTAAATTCGTGCATTGGTAAATTCGTATATTCGTAAATTCGTACATTCGTAAAGTTGAATTTACGAATATTCGTTAAAATTCATTAAATGAGTTTTCGTTAATTCGGATATTTCCGAATTAACGAATTTGTCGAAATTCGTTAAAAAACGAATTCGGAACGAAACGAATTGCACATGTCTACTGACCACTACCAAGAAGATCTAGATCTAGATCCAATGGAGTAAATTTAATAAAGGCAAATAGGTTGTTCACAGTGCAAAGGAATTTTCCTTTAGCTAAGTGAATAAAGGGAAGCTCTGTTGACTTCCAACACTCAATGGAGTACAAGAAAAAGTACAGTTTTTTTTATCTTTGTATGTTTTTTTTTTTCAGGCACCCTTTAAAATTCTGCACAATCTCAAGGCACCCCATTCTAAAATGTAAAAAGCAAAACAAATTTTTTACAAAATGCAGCAACATCCACAAATGTAGGACACCCAACGTTAGAGGTGATTTATTCTTCCAAAGCCAATACATAAAAGCTTTGCACACTAGTACTGACTAGTGTTCCAAAGTTTCTCTTTTCCCTCAGTTTCTTTCCCTTACTCAGCTAAGGTAACCCCCGTGCTGACAGATAGGGGCAGGAGAGTGAAAAATAAGGATGCTGTGTAGGCACCCGAAATCTTTCTTATCAACTGATGACATCATTGGTTGTTAGGACATCGATGGCTAGAGGTCGTAATGGTGCACAATGTAAACCTCTGGCTTTGTGTAACTAAAAGGCAGAGTTGATCCACCCGCTGGCTTGTATACAATTTTTGGGCAAGTTTTAGGCATTTTGCCAAGGCACCCCTGAAGAAACCTGAAGATATATTTACAGATCCTGGGAAGAGACCCAAAGAGAAAGAGGTTTAACCCTTCCAGTGTGGCTTAGCACCAGCTAAATAAAGCAATCAATCACTCAGGGAATATATGAATAATATATATACTTTATTACAAAAATCTTAAATACAACTACAAATAACGACTCCTTGAGGAGTCGTTATTTGTAGTTGTATTTAAGATTTTTGTAATAAAGTATATCTATTATTTATATTCCCTAAGAGATTGATTGCTGTATTAGCTGGTGCTAAGCCACACGGGAGGGTTAAACCTTTTTCTCTCTGGGTCTCTTTCCGGGGTCTGTTAATATAGTGTTTAGTATGTAGGTTATAACCCCTGCACCCATACTGGGTGAGTTGGCAGCCAGCTATAATCGATTTAGCACCCAAAAACTGAATTTTAATTATTTTTGTTTCTGGAAACCTGAAGATGCCCTGGTTGAAAAAGCTGCACTAAGCTATGCTAAGGAAAAAATTCTCTTTAAAGTAAAAATTCTATTGAAAAGCCTATATACAGCTCCAATGAATGTAGCTTAGACAATAGGTTGTAATTCTTACCTTCCATTCAGGAAGGGAATAATACAAATGATTATATGTACCTTGGTCATATGTACTCATAATTTATGGCACAATGTAGATATGGGTACAATATCACAAATGCAAAAATTGGGGTTTTATATCCTCAGGCCAAGCTGATGTAACCAGCCAAGCTTACCTTCATAATTTTGATGATAAATTTCAGGAAGTTTCCTTAGGAGGGGGATGGAACAGTCAGTAAACAGGAGTCATGTGGTGACAAGTGCTGGTTACTCACCTGGTTTTAGGTATGGCCTACCTTAAGCATAGGGTGATACACCGGAAAGGCTGCAAATTGTTGCTGAAGTAAGATCTTTTTTTGTGGATTTGGGAGCCTTCACTTGAGGGTGGAACTACATTTTGTGTAACAGCATACAAAAGTAAGGCACTGTCATGAACACATTTTAGTTCTAGACCTAAAAACGTATAATAATAATATTTCTAACAAAAGACGAACCAGCAAAACAAAAAAAGTAACTTTGAGTCAAGCATGCGCCAAGAGAAGTAAGAGAGAATTCAGGACACCTGATGTGTATACTTGCCAGGTCAGCGACTCATAGTATTGCGGCTTTCAGATCATAATGAAAGACAGGCTAGGTCAACAATGGCAGAAACATATTTCTCTCACTACATGTTTTCCTTGAACCCCAGAAATCCAATATTGCAAAATAACCTTTCTAATATCTACTTCCTTAGAAATGTCTAAATATTTGGGACTGATATTAACAAGCTGTTTGATATACACTAACTAGAAGTTGTACTGTGGTTCGAAATAATAACCAACATAGTTAAATGTAAAAAGCAAATGACGTAAACTAGCTTAATTTTAAATCCAGACCTGTAAATTAATGCGTTGCTTCTCGGAAACCATGCACCCTGTTTATCTCATTTTCATCACACTTTTTTAAACACTGCACTGGAAGCCATATGATGCATTGCCTGAGTTGTATACTGACGAAATAAGATGCATTGCTGGACTTCTGCAAGGGGGAACGTTAAATAGTGTAAGTACTTTTAACTTCATTGCCTCTATTTTTTACATTTGTCTTGTGATGTATAGAGGTATGGTATTTATTTTATGACATGAGGATTACATACTTGGGAATTTTTAAACTGAAACTTCCATAGAACAAATTCCTTATTGAGCTGTTAATCTCTGCATGGTCACAGTTTGGAAATTAATGGGAATCACTCTGGTCTTATTAGACAGGTCACCAATTTTTGTCTAAAGAATAATTCTAATTCTGATATTTTCCTTAGGAACATGGCATACTCTCTAATACAAGGCAATCTCTTTGGTAACATAGAAGCTCTATCTGGTGTCATAGTAGCACTTTGTGGTTAGTAAAATGCAGCACTCTTTTGTAACATAGCAGTATTCTCTGGCAGCAAAGTTGCCTATCCCTCCTTTACAGTTTCTGGCATGATTTTTATAATTCAAAGACCAACTCTGGGAAATGTACTGCTCATTTAGTCTAAAGCCTCGTACACACGGTCGGACTTCCATTGGACTTTTCCATGGATTTTTGTTCGAACGGAGTTGGCCGGGCACACTCATAGCATACACACCACAGGACTTTTCTGCAAACTTTCCCCAAACTTTTTCCAACATCACGTGGTTTTTCTGCTCTTTACCGCCACCCTTTGGTCAACTTCTGCTATTGTTGGTTGATTTTAACATTATTTGTTTTGTCCATCGGACAAAAGTCTGATGGTTTTCTGTACACACGGTCGGACTTTGCTCCATCGGACTTTTGTTGGCCAAAAGTTTGTCCGTTTACAGACCGAACTTTTGTCCGATGAAAACCAAAAAAGTTTGTCCGATGGAGCGTACACACGGTCGTATTTTTTGGCAAACTTGCTCAAAATGAAGTTTGTTGGCAAAAAGTCAGACCGTGGGTACAGGGCTTAAGGGATAGTAAAAGCAATTTTACTTACCTGATCCTCTGCTTCTCCTACAGAAAGCACTCCCAACAGTGGCGGCCCGTGCATTAAGGGCACACGGGTGCCACCCCCTCTCTCCAGCCACCCCCTCTGTGCACAATGGATATGTAGCACTAACCCCGTCGGAGCTGTATTTTTAGTCCTGCCGTTACCCCACACTTCATCATCCCAGAACTTTGAGTCTAAATTGGGCAATGTGCCCACAGATGCATGCACCAGTCACTTAGTATTTTTTACAATGCTTTTTTTATTAAACACAACTTGCAGCAGTAGAGGGATGGAGGGTTAGGGGAATTCAGATACCTTGTGCAGATCACTGAGGAACTTGAGATCCTGGAGACAAGTACACTTGCTGTCAACGGATCTTGCTCACCCAGATAGGCCTCTCTCACCGGCCTAGCTGCCGGAATGTGGCTCGGACAACAGTCTCTGCCACAGACTTGATGATAGTAATAAACTGTTGAACAATCCTCTGCCACAGGATTTGGTAATCGGTAATTGACGAAGCGAACACAGCTACACAGTACCAAAGTCCTTTAAGCCGTCCGGCAGTACTGTGAGGTAGATTGGTTAGGATGCATCCTCCAATTGAGTGACCAGGCTCTTCTTGAGATACCAGCCTTCTGCTCGGTCCTCTCCAAGAAGAGTCCTCCTCTGGATCTTCCAATTGCTCAGCTTCTTCCCTCAGGCAAGACAGCACAGGACCATCCCTGAACCAGTAGGCCCCAGACAAACTTCCGGGCCTACTTGCAGTAACGTAGCCTCGGGCCAGCAGGCCCCGAGGTAGAAGAGGAGTTGTCACATACCTTAGGCCAGGCAGGCCATGAGGTCAGAGAGACCGAAAAAATGGCGTCTGCCCCTTAAGTATCCTCTCCCAGAATGCACAGCGGTAAAACACTCCCACTGGGCTGTTTCTGGGGAAGGGAAACCCAATACACTTCAGCCTGTTGTATTTCCAACACTGGCCGGTGGTGACAATGACACCTACCTGCGACAGTGGGAAATGCTCCCAACACAGCCAAAGCTGGAACAGAGGCTAATTTAGCCATAAACATTACATTCTGAACTATGTACAATTCAGATGACCCACTAAATTTACGTGATAGCGCATGGTCAACAGGAGCAGGGTGCTACAGATAGATTCATGCATTACATGAATCTATCCATGGTCACTGCTGCCACTCCCCATTCAGGCGTCCGGCCCCTTTTCGGGCACCGGGCGCCTAAATTACAGCGGCGGGGTGTTTTTGAAGCACCTGATTAGAGCCATAGGCTCTAATAGGTGTCAAAAAAGGTGACTTGCGAGCGCCACACTTGGCGCTCGCAGTTCACTCAGTTGTGTTAGGAAAGCGAATGAATATTCGCTTTCCTAACACTGAACCACCTCTCCACCAATGGCACAGTGGCAGCATTTGTTGGGCACACTGGCAGCATATAATGGGCACAATGGCAGCATTTAATGGGCACACTAGCAGCATTTGATGGGCACAGTGGCTGCAATTGATGGCCCAGTGGCTGCAATTGATGGCACAGTGGCTTTGTTTGATGGCACAGTGGCTGCGTTTGATGGCACTGTAATAGATTGATTCTGGCCCAATACCAGAAACGATTCCCTTATTCTGCCAATGGTTTGTATCTATGGTGATATGAGGGCATGCTTCAAGAATTACAAACTGAGAGAAAACGCATCAGTGTGTCTTCTTCCCCATATGTGGCACAAAAGGAAGTTCTTTATTCAAAATCCAGCTTATATAGACAAGGTGACATAAGCAATCGTCATCACAAACATGTACATATGATTGGCTGGTTCCATATATGGTCGTCTTCCTCTCAAGTCTATTTCTTCCATGTGTCTTCACATTTCAGGACATGGGGGCCATATTGCTTTACACGGTGGGTTGGGCCGGATGGAGTAAGTTGAATGACTGCACAGGACATCTGTTTCTCATTTATCTATTTTGTCATTTTATGTAAGGGGAAATACTACTGTTGTAATAAGATTTACCAAAACACACAATATACTCTTGATAATACTCTTGATTATATTCTTAGCTAGCATACATTAACTTTCTAGTCGCCAATATCAACATCAATAAGCTTCTTATTGTATACATATATCTTGGTGTGTCTTTGTGTCTTGCTCCTTGCAAACACATTCTCAGAAGGATGCTAGTTACTCTAAATTCCTGAGGGGCAGTGAACCATATGCGCAGCTGTATACAAGAGTCATTTAACCTATACTAAATTTCTAAACCTATACACCAAAACATAATGAAACAAATAAATAATAAGAATAATAAAGGATAAAATAAAATATCAATGTTTGAATGGATTAGAGAGAGAAAGATCATTCATATAAAATAATCATTTTATAAACTCCATCACAGTCCCCCCTTAAAATGACTATTTTATCAGTACTATCCCTATGCTATATAACCTTACTCGGCCCCCTCAACATCAGAATATTTACTTTTGACTACTGTGAATGGAACTCTGGGTGGTTAACCACTTCCCTACCCAGCCATAGTCAAATGACGTCCACAGATGGGATCTCCCATCCTGGGTGGACGTCATATGACGTCCTCGGCTTTGTAGGGGGATATCTGAAATCTGAATGATGCCTGCAGCTAGAGGCATCATTCAGATATCCTTTTGAAGTGCCGGCGATTCTGCGCACCATAAGAACAATCATAGCGGCGGTTCCGCCGCTTGATCGTTCTTACAGGCGGCGGGACATCCCCCCCCCCCTCCCGCTGCCATCCGGTGCTTCTCCGGGCTCCCCGTGCAATCGGGGACCCGGAGCGAATCTTCCGGCGTCGTTGGTGGGGTCACATGATGAGCATAGAGATGACTGGTGACCAGATGGTCACCAGTCATCTCTATCATCGTCGGAGGCCCGGGCGCGATGTGATGACGTCACGCCCGGGCCTCAAATGTAAACAAAGCCGCCATTGCGGCTGTAAGTATGAGATCAGTGAAAAAAAATTCACTGATCTCATGCTTTCCAGCCTGGAGGAGAGATGTGGGGTCTTATTGACCCCGCATCTCTCAATAAAGAGAACCTGTCACACACATTCCTATTACAAGGGATGTTTACATTCATTGTAATAGGAATAAAAGTGATAAAAAAAAAATAAATAAGTAAAATCATTGTAAAAAAAAAAAAAAATAAGTAAAAAAAAAAAAAAAATAATAATAAAAAAAATTAAAACGCCCCTGTCCCCGGTAGCTCGCGATCAGAAGCGAATGCACATGTAAGTCGCCCACATATGTAAACGCCGTTCAAACCACGCATGTGAGGTATCGCCGCGTGTGTTAGAGCATGTGCAACAATTCTAGCACTAGACCTCCTCTGTAATTCTAACCTGGTAACCTGTAAAAAAATTAAAGCGTCGCCTATGGAGATTTTTAAGTACCGAAGTTTGGCGCCATTCCATGAGTGTGCGCAATTTTAAAGCATGACATGTTAGGTATCTATTTACTCGGCGTAACATTATAATTCATATTTTCCCCAAAAATTGGGCTAACTTTACTGTTTTGTTATTTTTTAATTCATGAAACCATTTTTTTTTTTAAAAGGCGTTTGAAAAATTATTGCGCAAATATCGTGCAAGAAAAAATGTTGCAATGACCGTCATTTTATTCCCTAGGGTGTCTGCTAAAAAAACATATATAATGTTTGGGGGTTCTGAGTCATTTTCTAGCAAAAGAATGATGATTTGTACAAGTAGGAGAGAAGTGCTAGAATAGGCCCGGTATTGAATAGGTACAAAAAGCCCTGTATTGAAGTGGTTAAGAAAGGCAGGTCCACCAAAGAACCAACACAGATCCCACATTGAGCTAGAGCATAAGATTCCCCAGGGCGCGGAGTATAAGAGCCAGCAGGTGTCCACCAGAGCCTCTAGTGGTGAGGATGGCTTGGGCTGCAGCTAGCTCCAGGTCGCGGTCCCCAGAGTCACCCAGCTCACGCTCTTAGTAGACCACAGGAGGACAGTAAAAGAATAAGCCAAAGGTCGGGGTAACCAGCAGACAAGGATAAACATAGGACACTATTCTTTCCCTTATCATTTGAGAATGTTGTATGTATTATTAGCAGGCAAGGACTGCAATGGAGCATACAGTCCCTCTTCCTCCTTTAATGGATCTCTAATATCACCTAAATTCAAAAAAGTAGGAGTCACCTTTTCAGCTGCCTTTCCTAACAGCTTTTTCATACAGGGCAGAATACAGCAAACCACTATCGCAGCTAATGTAAGCAGCATCAAAATTGCTATGCCTATTTGAGTACAAATGCATTGCCACCAACTCATCCACCCAAAATACTGATCCCAGGGAGCGGTCAGTCCCGAATTTCTTTTTAACTCTTTTGAGAGATCCTCTAATTTCTTAATGGCCAAGGTTACCTTACCATTTGGGCCTGTATTGTCCGGAATGTACGTACAACATGTACTTGTCCCAGGCAACATTTTACACACACCCCCCTTTTCAGCTAAAATCATGTCTAAAGCCATACGATTTTGAAAAGTCATTTGTGAAGTGGCCTCTAGTTGTTCAGCTAAACCCTGGAGTGCATCCCTGGTATAGTTGGTTATAGTAAATATAATTAATCCAATCTACATTCTTATTTACAGTGATTATGGGAATCAGGGAATCAAATCCTGCAGCTACTTGATCTCTTGCTTTGAACTCATCTGGGACCCCCCTTGGGACTCCTATGGCATCTATATATACATGAGGGTCAAAACTACCAGCTGGGGCACTTCTACGCTTCCTGCTGGATTTAGATGAGTGCTCCCCTTTTACTACTAGGTCATCTCCTGAAAAGATGTGCAGGGGTATAATGACTTTAGCAAGTGCACATTCCCCTGTCCATCGGCCTGGTAACCTAGTCCTAATCTTCATGTCCCCACAGATCCAATACACGTCTCCCAAAGACTGAGTATGAGGCACAGTATCCCATAGAGAAGTTCCCTAAGAACTTTCCTATTCCCTGGTAGTTCCCATAACTTGTGTAATTACCGGGATATATAGTAATACCCTCCCCGGGCTTGGATGTCTTAGGTATTATGGGATATTCTCTTTTCCATGTTTCGCACTGGGAGGAATCAGTGGAAGTATTGGTAAACAGGCTCAGAAAGCACTCCTCTTGAGTGGGAGGTATGTTTAATGGCACTGTTCCCAAATGGGGTCTAGCTCCACCACACACATAACAGTTTGACCTGTTATGTTTCCCTACACTATACCTCATCGATTCGAGCCACAGGTTGACATCCGAGAAACCAGTCTCTGCTGCCATCGTGTCTTCAAATGTGGGATCAGCTATGGCCACCATATCTTCTAGGGTGCGCATATGTACATGTGGTTTAAGGGGATCACTGGTTGGTTGAAGGGCCTCCCATTCAGATGAATTATACATGTCTTTAACTTGGAACTCTCCACTTGGTCCCCTATTCTCCCCATCATACCATACTCCCATAACATGTGTGCCTGCATCCGTAGGACTAGGATTTCTTATGGTCAGGGTGAGTTTTCTGCTATATCCCTTTTCCCCATCATGACTTGACCATATGCCTGTTTTTAATAAGGTCAGTCTGTTGAGTAACGACTCTCCATATTTGTCTTTCCTGTTCAGGGCACTCTGTGGCTTATATCCCCAGTCATCCCCTGTATTCCAACCCACAGATTCCCAGTGGTCACTGTCTGCTGTGTCACATATATATATATTTCCGTAGGTTATCTGCATTCGGAACAAGCTACACTGCCAGTTAAATGGAGGGGAAAGATTATAGTACAGAAATCAAATATGAAGGTAGCTACATGTGTGTTTAGTGTGTCTAATGAATTATACCAGAATTGTGTTACACCATCTATTTGTTTGATAGCCACCTCCTGTGCGTGCACAGTCGCTATAAGAAAAAAGATACATAGTTTCATTCTGATGCGGGTGGTGCACAGTCCTCAGGAACTGGAGCCTTGTTGCATATCTTTGATCCAGGGAATGATTTCAGAGGAACTTCCTAACCATCACCCAATCACCAGGAAGTATACTGTAAATATCTGTATCTAGATCAGGATCTGTAATGGAAGAAAATACTCGTACATAGATGTTAGTTAATTATTTTACAAGAGCGGTCACATAATCTATCAAAGTATCAGACTATAATTGCAACTGTTGTGGGTAACAACAACCTAACAGGGTGATAAGATGCGTGAAATGCTAATGTGGTACCTAGGGCCAACCATATTTCTTTTGTGACTGTAGCAGTGAACGCAGGACCTTGGTCACTCTCTATCACCCCAGGTACCCCATATCTGCAAACTGGCTCCAAAAGCAATTTCTTAGCCGTGGTTTTCGCCGTCTGATCTGCGACTGGATAAGCCCCGAGCCACCCTGAGCCTTCCGGGGTTGCATGCTAGGCAAGTGTGGCAGGACTTGCAGTATTGGTTAGTCAAAGTAGTTATTCCTGGAGCTATATAATGTTTGTTTATAAGTGAGTTCATCAAAGTCTTTGAAAGATGGGTTGTTCCATGGGCCCATTGCACCACAGCTGGGTACAAAGCTCTGGGGAGACATGGGCGGGTCCCTACAGTCCAAAGATCATCCACCCATACTGCTACAAGGTGAGTTGAGGCATTGGGATTGGGGCATCCAGAACAGAGGGTAGACGGGTGGTTTCCGCCTTCATGAGGTCAAAGCAATTGTGTCCATCTTCATCTCGGGTAGGAGCAGGTAGGTCTGCGTTCTCTTCTTCCTGTTTGTCCAGAAACATGTCATGATACCCCCCTTGGACAAGAGGAAGGAGAGTAGCAGAGTAGAGTCACTGTCATCAAAGTAGAGTCACACCGTCAGGCATGAGCAACCTGAGATGGCGGGCAAAGGATAAATGCTGGGGTAGTATCTGATTCAGAATCACAGAGATATTGTGAGGGGCAAGCAGCAGAAGGGGATGGGCCAAGACAATATCTGAAGTCATGTCTAGCAGGGCCTGGACAGCAAAAACAGCTCAGAGACATGATGGGCCACCTCTGGCAACTGGGTCCAGGTGGGTTGAAAAGTAACCGATAGGGCAGTTACGGAGTCCATGACTTTGTGTCAACACCCCTGAGGCATGGCCCTGGGTCTCAGATATGAACAGGCTAAAGGGCTTTCCATAATCAGGGAGTCCAAGTGCAGGAGCAGTGCTGATCGCCTTTTCTCAAAAGGTAAAAAGTTAGTGAGCGCTTCTTCGGACAGCGTAAAGGGGACACATGGCAGGGCATACAGGGGTTGCAGAAGAAGGGAAGTCGCAGGTATCCAGGCTCTTCAGTAAGAGATCAGTCCCAAAAAAGCATGTAGGGCCTTAGCATCACCGGGGGCCGAAATGGGCCATATGGCTTAAGCTCACGCTAAATCTATGACAGCGAAAATATTTTTGCAGACAGGGGCACCCCAGACAGAAAAGAGTGTGGAAGGATAAGCTCGCTCACTGCTATAAGGTCCTGTACTACTCTGGTCGGGCCACTATCAGCCCAATCCGTATCGGTTCTTTAAAACCCGCTGCGAAAGCACTTGATAGTATGCGATAATGCGATTTGTAATGTAACCTGGTATTGAAAGCATCACAGGGCAATGACCGGTGGGCAGTAAAAGCTGCCATCTGCATTCAACACAGGGCACAGGGGGCAAAGGGGTAAGGATGACTGGAATGAGGGTGGAGGAAGGCCTGCTTGCAAGGGGAGGGACTACTGTAGGAGGATCCTCAACTTACAACTGCATTAGGGGAAGAGCCCGGGGGCGGGTCAGGGTGTGGGGGTCCGGACCTCCCACATTCCCCACACGCCCAGTAATGGCTACCAGGACAGGGTGGAGGCAGGCTTTGTTCTCGTTCAGAGAATATGGACAAACATTTCTATGCAAGCCCTATGCAAAGTTCAACACTTAAATGATACCAGAACATTTAAAACCCAGTAACCCTTGTGAAACGCTGTTCCGTTACTGCACGGAAGGTAAGTACTCTTTATTAATATGACACTAGGTTATCTTTCTCAAGACAAACAGATCGCCTAACTTCTTAAAAGGCATAAACAAAAAGTGTGATGAATGAAACAACACTTATGTTAAATTGGGAATGAATTAATGGTTCAACATATCCTATAAGCAATCCAATGCCAAGACTTAAAGTCAATGTCAGGAGATATGACAAAAGATATCTCACCCGTGCTGTAGAAGGGGATTTAATACATACTGCAGTTAGCATCAAAGCCCTCTAAAGCATAACTATATTGGATAAGTCAAGCACGTGTTAAACCACACTTTAATAATCCTAAATGGCAAAAAGAAAAGACTAGTAGTGAAGAGGTCTGCCTACTCTTAGTTCTGATCAGATTCTGCTATGGGGCAGAATCTGCCCTCCACTATATCCTGTGAATAGTTCCAAATAGCTACGGAGCAAAAGCTCAGCCTAAAAATAGACAGCAAATGTAAAAAACTCCTGACCGCAGAATGAAAAAGTACACTCAGGGTCAAAAATCAGCCAGAGGCTAGAAGGTATGTGAAAGGGTTAAACATCTTGGAAAAAAGAAGAACAGCAGTACGTTTAAAAACCATTCCCCCTTTTTTTTTTTTTTTTTAACTCTCACATACGAGGCAGCAAGCCCCCACTAGGAGAGAAAAGGAAATTTGACTCCCTCCACACAGCGCTTTAAATGCTGTGAAACAGAAAGTGGGGGCTATCTGCCTGCATGTCAGCTTCTGTCCCACAATGAGCTCTAAAAGACAGGCAAAAAACTGCACTACTCGAAACACTGTAATATCTGTCAAGCTCGTATCAGCTTAACTAAAACCCCAACCACCTCCACATGCACAGGTAGGATATAAACAGACAATAAACAACATACACAGGATTCGAATATAACACGCTATTTCAGCTCAGCTGTCTGTATGGAGGTAAAATTCAACCCCGAACCTACCTGGTTCGGTTTATATATATCTAAATGTAAGAAGCCAACCGCACTTCAGCTAAACCCCTAAATAACAGGGATATTTTAGCAAAGAATACAGTGACTCCATACACATATATATATATATTCATTTATTCTACCCCGAACCTACCTGGATCGGTTTATATATATCTAAATGAATGGAGTCAGCCTCTCTATTAACTACAACGCTTCATCAAAAATGGAAGCTTGAGCAAGGAAACCAGTGACTCCATACACACATATATATATTTATTTAATCTACCCGGAACCTACCTGGTTCGTATTCCCGTACGCCCTCTTAAACCAACATGCCTTGTACAAGGTCTGGCCAGGCAACCGTGTCTATTTCCTAACACCCTCTTAAGCCAGGCTTGTAAAAAACACGCTGATAAGGAAACTGCATCACCCCCTCACATACAGACAGTCTGGGAAACATGCAAGGCAACACAAAACAAAACACAACATAAATAACAGCCGGCAGAATAGGTCTATGGGTTCTTATTAAAACGACTTTTGGACAAGAAATTACACGTCTTATCGTGGCATGGAGCAGCCGACGGACCGTAAGCGAAATTGAGGGTGACGAGGCGGAAAAACACAGGTAAGGAATATAACAGTCTCCTCTTACCGTGTATGACGAAGTTGTGCAGGCTCCGATCCACCAAGCACGTCTCAATTCACTGGCAGTCACATCTAGATCGGCTACAACAGCTCACAGTCCACAAAAGTCCACGTTGGAAGCGCCAATTGTAATAGATTGATTCTGGCCCAATACCAGAAATGATTCCCTTATTCTGCCGCTGGTTCGTATCTATGGTGATATGAGGGCATGCTTCAAGAATTACAAACTGAGAGAAAACGCATCAGTGTGTCTTCTTCCCCATATGTGGCACAACAGGAAGTTCTTTATTCAAAATCCAGCTTATATAGACAAGGTGACATAAGCAATCGTCATCACAAACATGTACATATGATTGGCTGGTTCCATATATGGTCGTCTTCCTCTCAAGTCTATTTTTTCCACGTGTCTTCACATTTAGGACATGGGGGCCATATTGCATTACACGGTGGGTTGGGCCGGATGGAGTAAGTTGAAAGACTGCACAGGACATCTATTTCTCATTTATCTATTTTGTCATTTTATCTAAGGGGAAATACTACTGTTGTAATAAGATTTACCAAAACACACAATATACTCTTGATAATACTCTTGATTATATTCTTAGCTAGCATACATTAACTTTCTTGTTCCCAATATGAACATCAATAAGCTTCTTATTGTATACATATATCTTGGTGTGTCTTTGTGTCTTGCTCCTTGCAAACACATTCTCAGAAGGATGCTAGTTACTCTAAATTCCTGAGGGGGCAGTGAACCATATGTGCAGCTGTATACAAGAGTCATTTAACCTATACTAAATTTCTAAACCCATACACCAAAACATAATGAAACAAATAAATAATAAGAATAATAAAGGATAAAATAAAATATCAATGTTTGAATGGATTAGAGAGAGAAAGATCATTCATATAAAATAATCATTTTATAAACTCCATCACAGCACAGTGGCTGCCATTGATGGCACAATGTCTGCAATTGATGGCACTGTGGCAGCATTTGATGGCACAGTGGCTGGAATTGATGGCACAGTGGCTGCAATTGATGGCACAGTGGCTGCAATTTATGTTTTTTTTCCATAATTTTTCAGTTTTAGCACCAGCTGCCACTGACTCCCAATGCTCCAGTAGTGGACCATCTCTCTTCACTTCATCATCACGTGCAATGCAGGGCTATGGATTCTGCATTGATCTTGGTGACATTAGAACCTTAGACCGCTAGGGCAATGAGGAGAAGAGTATGCACTATCGGCATGGAGAAGCAGAGTAGCAGGTAAGAAGATCCTCTTTTCTATGTCCCATAGACATAAACAAGCTAGTAACCCTAGCAATGCTGATGCTGCCCCACTTCAAGTGATAATTTTTACTGTTCTGGGATTTAAAGCTGTATTAAACCCAAAATCGGACATTTATTATATCACAGCTTAGCATTTTTTAGATGTGATGGCTGCTTTAGTTTTTTTTTTTTTGTCTTTCTTTCCTTTATTTTCATCTGGTGATCCTGCCAATAAGTCTGTTGTATTTCAAAAGAACAAACTCCCCTGCAGATGTAGCAGTTGTGCGAGTGTTGAGACAAACCATTTACCACTGACAGGGGTACTTAGAATCATCAGCTTTTTTATTTATTTATGTAAAACCTTTATCCTAAAAAGGAACAAAAAACTGTCAGTAACAAAACTGACAATGCTGTTGTCCAAACGTGCCCCTGCGCTCCTTCATTGGGGGGAGGCACGCTAATACAGGAGGTGTGTTACTGGCCCGATTACCAGGTAAAAACAGAGGGAAAAAAGCCTAAAAAAGGAAAATTAATGCAGCCACAACATCTAATGATTGACAAGTTGCAGTATATTATGGTTATGTTTTTGGGTTTAATATAGTTTCAATATATACAAGCATTTATATAACACTGACAAGTTACGCATTACTTTAATACAGTATATTCACATTATTAGATTGTAAGCTCTTCTGAGCAGGGCCCTCTTAATCCTCTTGCATTTTATTGTATTATAACTGTATTGTCTCCCTTTTATATTGTAAAGCGCTGTGTAAACTGTTGGCGCTATATAAATCCTGTATAATAATATTCATTCTACCTCAGATGTGCACATACACACACTCACATTAGGGCCAATTAACCTTCTAAATTAACCTACCAGCATGTGTTTGGAGCTTGGGAAGAAACTGAAGTACCTGAACCAAGTTCCGAGCACTAAGTCACTGTGCTGCCCATTTTATTTTTATTAACTCTTTCATCTTCTTGCTAGTTAAGTGTTTTGGTAGCAGTGAGTGTCTACTGTATACAAGGGCATATATGCAATTGTTTTCAAGCTTGTGCGCTGTAGTTAAGCCTTTTATATAGGTGAAAGCTCAATCAGGATTAGGAGGTTCCTCAAGTAATGGATTGGTAACAAACGGCACTGCATCTGGAGCATGTAATAGAAAAATAAATTTCTGATATGGTCAAAGAACAATCAGATTGGACAGTGTATGGGGAAATTAATTGCTTAGAGAAATGAGTGGATTTAAATGTCATCCAATCAGATTGCACAGTGTATGGGGAAATTAATTGTCCAGAATGCACAATACACAGAGAGAAGATGTTTTCATGGAAGTTTCGGCTCCACCAATGATTATAGACTATCACCATAAAATGCACAATTACAAGTCCAGTAAACATCTGCATAGTTGTTGATAGGAGGAAGATCTCTAGAATGAATATTGAGTTGTTTCAAAAATAAGTGAATGAAAGGAATAAAAGTAGAAGCAATATTCTCCATGTGATAAGGAAAAGCTCATTAACATGATCAGCATTACAATGAGCAAGTGCAAGATGTCTGTTTCATATTTAAGAATATGTCTGCGCCCGTACGCGCAACGATTTTGCGAATCCGGCGCAAGTCGACAGCATGTGCCATGTCGCAATAATTATTCCAGCCCACGCAAATGCACCAACATTTTCTTAAATCAGCCCCTTTGTGTCAGTGTAGACATTTCTTATGGATAGACTCTTCAAGGAGAACCCCTGAGCCGAAGATTTGGAACAGTAAGGTAACGTGCAAAGACCCACAACTAAACCAGCAGCTCCTACGGGGGTACCGCTACGCTTGGGGGCTCGTCCGGGATATTTGCCGTTACCCTTAGCAACTAAAAAGGCTGTTGATTGGGACCTATCCACAGAGGGAGAAGGACTGTGCTTAAAACGGGGAGAAACTTGTGATCACTTCTGAACCGCGTGGGCCATGGGCGGAGTCAAGGAAAAGAAAAAAGCCTGCGAGCTACATGCTAATGAGAGCAAGTGGGGGGAGTTTGTTTGCCGCGTGGGACGCTACATGTGTGTCAAACACCCTGAGAGATGGAGCATCGCCATGTCTTCAATGCTATCTGTACAGTCTATCTCTGGGCCCAGGATAATTCCTGTGGGTACCGCTACAAGTACCATGCTGCCCGGAACTGTACTCATGGACACTGACATTCGGTTGAAGCCACGTGAGTGTTTCATGCTCTATACAGTTGGTGATATGGAGGCGCTGGGTATGCTGTGTAACAAGTGCAATGGACTGGCTATGAATCCCCTTCCTTTTGTCAGATGCCTACGATGCGGGGAGTACCTGTTCTCAGTGGAGCAACCAGTTGTGCCACCCTGCGCTTACAAAGTGGACTGGGTCACGGGCAACGTGACCAAAGAAGCTGCTGCCTTTGACCAGATTGTCCAGTCTATGCCTGCCACATCCGCTACAACAGCCATTCCGGAGGGAGTTGGCGCTGTTATCATGGTGAGTGAGTCACCGGTGGACACCGCTACTACTGTTACTTCAACGGTATCCCCCTTCGCTGCATCTATCTTCGCTAAGCCTGTCCAGAAGAAGGTGGGATACGTGAAGGCTTCCCACGGCCGCGGTAGAGGCCAACCCCAGAAACTGCTGGAGCCGGACCTCGAGAGAGAGGTGATACCCCTGGGAGGTCCACATCAGGAACCGGTAAGATATCTGGGGAACAAGTGCCTGGGACTGTACGTACGTACATATTTACCGGCAAAAGAGTGGGAGGACTCTGAATTAGACTCTCTGTCAGATACCGGAGATGATGATGACTTATTTGAGACCAGGTCTCACGAGTTGTTGTGGAACAACATGGAGGATGTTGCCTCCGTACATAGTTTTTCGGAATTGACAGCCATGGATTCCGGGGAAACAACACCTAGAGTGGAAACCCTGCTTGTTACAAGTGAGATCCTGCCCAAAGTTACCAATGCATATGGGTCAGGAAAACTGTCTGCGAATTCCATGATACTCAAGTCTCCAGCCTCTTGCATACCTCCAGGATATGGAAGTTACCATTCATTGCCTAGGCTTGCCCGATCACAGAGACTACTTAATAAACGGGTGGCCACTGAGTATGGACTTGAGATCCCCTATGTTCCTAGGGAAATTATGCAGGAGATTGCAGCTCACAGAGCGGAATGGTACCATGAAGCTGTGTGGAACTATTTAGAGGTGCCTAAACCCTTTCAGAAGATGGGCTATTCTTTCATTATGGATGAATGTTTTAAAGGATGTCTGCTATACTGGAGCTATGGTCGGCACATCTATGCTGACAAAGTGGTTATCTGCCGACCCGGAAGAGATGACTACGTTTATTTCATCACTACTGTGGACAAGCAGGGAAAATCTCTGACTCTGCCGGATCCTCACTTTTACTGGTGATCCATTATAGTGACTGTTCCAGTTTTGTCAGTCGGCAAAGAAAAAAAGAGAAGAAGATTTTGTTTTATTTTTATTTTTTCTTCTTTGAAGGACTTGGGGTAACTAGCTAGTTATTGCTAGGGTGTTAGAGACGTCGAGTCAAGATTTCTTTAACCGGTCCAGTACCTCAAATGGGACTCTGTGTGTTGCTCTTCGACCACTAGGTGGCGAAGGTTTGCTTAGTCAGCAGAAACTGAACTTTTCTGCACTTAGTTGTTTAACCAAAAAAAAAAAAGTACTATATATAGGGGGAAAGAAAGTTTTATTTCTCCAGGAAGTAAGGCTTTGCTTCCATTGTACAGAAATGTTTAGAATATACTGTAAAGTTGGGTGGGTTAGATAGAGAGATAGGAATACTGTAGTGTATAGTAATATGATTATTGCATGTCTATGTAAAATGTGTATGTCTTGTTACCTTACCCTTCCCTTCCCTATCCAAGTTCTGGAACTCAGGTAGCTGACCCTCAGGATTGAGGGTCAAACTTTCCTCGACGATGAGGACATCGTCAGTTGTGGAGATGTATGTAGCGCCCTGCTCCCAATGAGTGGGCGCTATATGTTGAAATTTAGTTGTCTGGGCATTAGTTTAGCCCAGAGAGATTGTTTATTTAAAATGTGGTACTGTTTCAGTTCGGTTGGTTGCATGATTTTCCCCCCACCGGTGGGTGTCGCTGTCACCGCTGGTCAGGGTTGGAAGGGCAGCAGGCTGGACGTATTGGATATCTCTTTCCCAGCAGCAGCCCAGGGGGCATGGTGAACCCGCTGTGCATGCTAGGAGAGGGTACTTAAGTGACAGACGCCATTAGGGTGGAGGAGAGTTGGGAGTCGTCTTCTTCAATCCTCACCTGAGGGCCCTCCTGGCCTCAGGAATGTGTTGGCAGTTCCCGCCTCGGGGCCACGTTGGCCCGAGGCCTCGCAACTGAGATGTAGGCGCAGGAGTCACTGGGATCTACTGATCCAGGGAGGATCCTGTGTCGCCTTGCCTGATGGAAGGGACCGAGCAATTGAGGACTCAATTGAAGGATGCACCTGGATCCCAAAATCTACCTCACAGTGCTGCCGGAGCGGCTGAAAGATCCTGGCACTAAGAGCTGTGTTCTTTTTGAGGGAGCTAACCCAGTGAGGGGTTATACAAGTCTGTGGCAAAGACTATTCTATTGATCGAGCTTTGCATCGGCTGCTAGGCCAGTGAGATTGGGCCTATCCGGTGGTGGCTGAGTCCAGCGTGGAGACAGTCGCTCCTCTGGACATAGGAAGTTTCCGTGATTGACAAGTAAGATACCTGAGTCCTCCCCATTCCTCTACCCCCTCTGTTGGAAAGTTTTATTCAAATAAAACTCTTGAAAGAGACTTTGTGTCGGTGTAGACATTTCTTATGGATAGACTCTTCAAGGAGAACCCCTGAGCCGAAGATTTGGAAGAGTAGGGTAACGTGCAAAGACCCACAACTAAACCAGCAGCTCTTACGAGGGTACCGCTACATACATGTAAATGTAAACTCGCCCACTTCAACATAAATCACACCCCTCATTCTGCAGCCAGCAAGCCATGCTACACAGTAACACACAGTATGATAGGTTACAGCCTTATAAATGCATATTGATATAATATAAATGTAATGCATTTTATAAATAAATTTAAATTAATTAAATTAATACATTTAATGCATTTAATATACGGTAAATGCAAACCAGTGCAACTTATCAGTGACCACCAGTGCAACGTGTCAGTGTCCACCAGTGCAGCTTATCAGTGACCACCAGTGCCGCATGTCAGGGACCACCATTGCTACATGTCAGGGGCCACCAGTGCTGCATGTCAGTGATCACCAGTACCGCATGTCAGTGATCACCAGTGCCGCATGTCAGTGATCACCAGTGCCGCATGTCAGTGATCACCAGTGCCGCATGTCAGAGACCACCAGTGCCACATGTCAGGGACCACCAGTGCCGCATGTCAGGGACCACCAGTGCCGCATGTCAGGGACCACCAGTGCCGCATGTAAGGGACCACCAGTACCGCATGTCAGGGACCACCAGTGCCGCATGTAAGGGACCACCAGTGCTGCATGTAAGGGACCACTACTGCCACATGTAAGGGACCACCAGTGCCGCATGTCAGGGAAGACTGGTGCAAAATGTAAGGGACCACCAGTGCCACATGTAAGGGACCACCAGTGTCACATGTCAGGGACCATCAGTGCCGCATGTAAGGGACCATCAGTGCCGCATGTAAGGGACCACCAGTGCCGCATGCAACGGACCACCAGTGCCGCATGTAAGGGACCACCAGTGCCACATGTCAGGGACCACCAGTGCAGCATGGGGATTGTTATCAGAAATCATCGGGATGACATAGCGGGGATCTCAGGCTGTGACAGGTATTGTATGTGACCAGGGGAGGGCTGGCAGCCTTAGGCCTGGGGGGCAAATCCAGTCAAGTGGCCCACTGAACCACCGAATCAGCTCACCATCCATTTACACCACATTCCCCACACAGAGAGAGAGAGAGAGAGAGAGAGAGGTGGGAGACTGCTCCATATTGCCCGAGAGAGACAATTTGACACTGCCTGCACAGAGAGAGAGAGGCCACTTGGCACTGCCTGCACAGAGAGAGAGAGACCGATTGACACTGCCTGCACAGAAAGAGAGACACCATTTGACACTGCCTGCACAGAGAGAGAGACCGCTTGACACTGCCTGCACAGAGAGAGGCCACCTGGCACTGCCTGCAGAGAGAGAGAGACCGCTTGACACTGCCTGCACAGAGAGAGAGACCATTTGACACTGCCTGCACAGAGAGAGAAACCATTTGACAATGCCTGCACAGAGAAAGAGCCTGCTTGACACTGCCTGCACGGAAAGAGAGAGGCCATTTGACACTGCCTGCACAGAGAGACCGCTTGACATTGCCTGCACAAAGAGAGAGACCGCTTGACACTGCCTGCATAGAGAGAATGACTGCTTGACACTGCCTGCACAGAGAGAGAGAGAGACCGCTTGACACTGCCTGCACAGAGAGAAAGAGAGACCATTTGAAACCCCCTGCACAGAGAGAGACCGCTTGACACTGCCTGCACAGAGAGAGAGACCATTTGACACTGCCTGCACAGAGAAAGAGCCTGCTTGACACTGCCTGCACAGAGAGAGTGAGACCATTTGACACTGGCTGCACACAGAGAGAGACCGTTTGACACTGCCTGCACAGAGAGAGAGAGAGAGAGAGAGAGACCGATTGACATTGCCTGCACAGAGAGAGACAATTTGAAACTGCCTGCTCAGAGAGAGACCGCTTGACACTGCCTGTACAGAGAAAGACTATTTGACACTGCCTGCACAGAGAGAGAGAGGCCACTTGGCACTGCCTGCACAGAGAGAGAGAGGGAGACTGCTTGACACTGATAGAAAATAAAAGTGTAGCGCTACCTGGATAAACGGTGTATCATAATGAATAAATACACAATTATAATGAAATAAACACGTGAAAACACCCAAAATAACGTGGTAAGTGATACATGTGTAATGGTGACTAAACAATGGTAAAACCCATGATGGTAAACACAACATGAAATAAATATTTTTTCTAATCACACAAAGTCCATGGAAAGAAAAAATATATCTAAAAAATAAGGTTCAATCCTGGAGAACGTGTTCGGTCAAAATGTGAACTTGCATTCCAAAAAGTTTTTTCTGTGTAGAAAAGAGATGTGAAAACCGCCACCAAGGGTGAGTTGAAGGAGGCTTACCAGAAGTCTCGGACTTGGAGAGGCATACGCCACCCAAATCAGAGAAGGCTTTGAGGGTTGGTTAAACCCAATATGGAAGGTCTGGAAGTGAAGGGTATTCTGGAATCGAAGGAGTTTAGCCACTTCAATCACACGGGGTATCCAACACGCCAGTCACCAATATATATAAGAGGGCTCGGTATCCAGAATGCATGCGTGTGAAAATATAAAAAAACTCACATAGCATGATACCGTTTGGAAAGGATTTAATAAAAAAGCGTAACAAAGTAACACTCACATTTAGGATGGTCTTAAAAGCATGATATCAGGTACAAGAGCGATGTGTACGAACAGGTCCACACGACTAGTTTCGATTAAATAATCATCATCTGGGGTAAGGTGTGCCTCTCCAAGTCCGAGACTTCTGGTAAGCCTCCTTCAACTCACCCTTGGTGGCGGTTTTCACATCTCTTTTCTACACAGAAAAAACTTTTTGGAATGGAAGTTCACATTTTGACCGAACACGTTCTCCAGGATTGAACCTTATTTTTTAGATATATTTTTTCTTTCCATGGACTTTGTGTGATTAGAAAAAATATTTATTTCATGTTGTGTTTACCATCATGGGTTTTACCATTATTGTTTAGTCACTATTACACATGTATCACTTAGCACGTTATTTTGGGTGTTTTCACGTGTTTATTTCATTATAATTGTGTATTTATTCATTATGATACACCGTTTATCCAGGTAGCACTACACTTTTATTTTCTATCACTTTTACCTTTTTCTATTGGTAGTGTTGGCGGCTCCCTTGGTGCACATATATATATATTTGTCCAGCGCAGTATTACCCCCCTTTTTTTAGACTGCTTGACACTGCCTGCACAGAGAGAGAGAGAGAGACACCATTTGACACTGCCTGCACAGAGAGAGAGACCGCTTGACACTGCCTGCACAGAGAGAGAGACCGTTTGACACTGCCTTCACAGAGAGAGAGAGAGACCACTTGACACAGCCTGCACAGAGAGAGAGAGACCGCTTGACACTGCCTGCACAGAGAGACAGAGACCATTTGAAACTCCCTGCACAGAGAGAGACCGCTTGACACTGCCTGCACAGAGAGAGGGACCATTTGACACTGCCTGCACAGAGAAAGAGCCTGCTTGACACTGCCTGCACAGAGAGAGACCATTTGACACTGCCTGCACAGAGAGAGAGACCGCGTGACACTGCCTGCACAGAGAGAGAGACCACTTGACACTGCCTGCACAGAGAGAGACCGCTTGACACTGCCTGTACAGAGAGAGACTATTTGACACTGCCTGCACAGAGAGAGAGAGACCGCTTGACACTGCCTGCACAAAGAAAGAGTGAGAGACCATTTGACACTGCCTGCACAGAGAGAGAGAGAGACCACTTGACACTGCCTGTACAGAAAGACCATTTGACACTGCCTGCACAGAGAGAGAGAGGAACTGCTTCACACTGCCTGCACAGAGAGAGAGAGACTGCTTGACACTGCCTGCACAGAGAGAGAGTGACCATTTGACACTGCCTGCACAGAGAGACCACTTGACACTGCCTGCACAGAGAGAGAGACTGCTCCACATTGCCCGCAGTGCAAAGGGGTCACTCTCTGTAGGGGCAGTGCGAAGCGGTCACTCTCTGTGGGGGTGAAAGTTTTCCAGCCATCAGAATACAGTGCCCAAAAAAAGAAGAAAGACACGCTGGCTGTACTGAAGTCAGTTGGTCTATGTCTATGTCTATGGTGGCTTAAGTTCACCAGTCTCTGGGTTTAATAATATCCTCAAATCTTCTGAAAGGGGTGCTCCACTTAGGTGTAGAAATTTACTTTGAACTCCACCTTATTTCCAGAACTCTTTAGGTATTAGATGTGCAAACAATAAGGTGAGAGCGCATCTAATACCTACTGAGAGTAATAGAAACAAGGTGGAGTTCAAAGTGAACCGTGCCATTACTTGGAGGGATTGGCATTTAGGGGGTTAAAACAGGCAGGGAGGAAATGTGATATCACCTCCTCTGCCTGTCACTTTCAGCCTTTGGGCTCACAGTTGTATACTGGCAGTTTTCCATTGCCATAGTCCCTCAGACTTCTTTTAGGTTGCACATTTTTGCTGCATTTTCTGGAAGTGCATCAAAGATGCAGCATTCAGGACGTTTTGTGCACTTTCAGAACATGCAATAAAAATGTGTAACCTCTATGGGACCAGTGGCAACATGCAGGAAGACTGCCAGTACACCAGCACTGCAGACAAACCGCAGCATGCCAGTATGAGCCCACATCAACACCTAGGAGGGCAAGGTAGTGTCACAGGCTGCTAGGAAAAAAAATCTCTTTAGCTGCAGAGAGGGGGAGGGAGAAGGAACTCACTAACTTGGATGGTCCCAGCCTCCCAGGAGACTCACTGTAATCAAGCCGACTGATCAGATTTAACTTTCCCGCCCATACATTCCTCTTCAAGACAGCACACGGGCTGCCTGGAGTGTGGGCGGGGAAAGAGAGACCAGGTCCAGCCTCTGCCATCCGATCGCGTGGAGGAGGGAGGGGCTGGGCAGGGCTGTGTAACACAGACTGTCTGCCCTGAGACATCGCTGGCTCACAGTACTGGATGGAGATGCTGCACTCGGGCCAGCTCAAAAACTGCGCATGTGCGGTTCTGAGCTGGCAACACAGCGGCCTTTGTAGAGCATATGAGAGCAGCCCAGGGGGCAATTGCATCTCTGCCCCCTGGCCCAGCCCTCCCCTGTATGTGACTGGCAGGGAGAAGAGGAGGAGGAGAGAGGATAAGAAGGACACCTCCTTCATGGGCAGCACAGACCTGGGGCTGTGAGACCCCCTCCGCCCACTACAGGAAATAGAACTCCCTGCTCGCTTTACAGAGAACTACAACTGGGAGTGTCAGACCGCTGGCTGAGGATACGGGAGAAATAGCAGCCAGTGGTCTTAAAAACAGGATGTCACTGGGCAATAACGTTTTTTCAGCAAGATCAGCAGGCTATTACAGAGGAACTACAGAGCTTGGAAGAATGTGAATAGTATAGTTGTGAAGGTAGGAGATCAGCAACAAGGACATGGAAAAAAGTTTTGCCCGGAGTTCTGCGTTATAATATAGTGTACAGATCTCTTTTCTGATCACTGTATTCATGTCACTTGTGACTCTAAACAGCGTTAGAGCAGTTAGCGGTACTCCCAGATAGGTTTAGGGTACCCGCCATATAGTCCCTAATAAAGATTTAACTCCTTGATCACCCCCAGTTAACTCTTTCACTCTCTGTCACTGTGGCATTAGTATAGTGTACAGATCTTTTTTTTGATCACTGTATTAGTGTCACGGGTTAGCTAGTTAGCTTCAGTTAGGTGTCAGCGTCAGTTAGCTTCAATTCCAGACAGCGTTAGATTTTAACCCTTTGATTGCCAGTAGCGTTAACACACACGCACACACCATACACCTCCTTACTAAAATAGTGTTTGAACGGATCAATATCTTTGATCTCATCAGATCAATACTAGCGTCCCCAATAGTATAGTGTTCCCAAAAATGCGGCATTAGCAGGATCAGCCCAGACACCTGCCAGCACCTGCGTTTAGCCCCTCCGCCCAGCCCAGTCTATCCAAGTGCAGTATCACTAGATCATTGTCACTTACAACACACAACAGACATAACTGCAGCGTTAGCAGAGTTATGACTGATCTCTGCTAGCATTAACAGTTAACTTTTTTTGTAGCGATTCAAGCAGTCACTGACAACCAGGTGCTCTTTTACCTGTGAGTCGCACTAGCTGTGAACTGGCAAGCACCAGCTGCCTAGTACATCCTGGTCATAGACAAACGAGCACAGCATTATCACTTGGTGACTAGTGATGAGCCGAACACCCCCGGGTTCGGTTCGCACCAGAACCCGCGAACGGACCGAAAGTTCGCACGAACATTAGAACCCTATTAAATACAATGGATGCGAACGTTCGGATTCTAAAGTGCTAATTATAACGACTATTATCCATGTTATTGTCCTAAACAGAGTTTGGGAACCCGGGTTCTGCACCAGGGGACATGTATCAATGCAAAAATAAGTTTTAAAAATGGACGTTTTCCGGGAGCAGTCATTTTAATGATGCATAAAGTGAAAAAAAAAAAAGTCAAATATTCCTTTAAATATTGTACCTGGGGGGTGTCTAAAGTATGCCTGTGAAGTGCCACGTGTTTCCCGTGTTTAGAACTGTCCCTGCACAAAATTACATTTCTAAAGGAAAAAAAAGCCATTTAAAACTGCTTGCAGCTTTAATGTAATGTCTGGTCCCGGTAATATGGATGAAAATCTTTAAGAAAAATGGCATAGCTACCCCATCACCCCCCCCCCCCCTACCCCAGCCCATTACCAGCCCCTTTGGGTCTGGTATGGATATTAAGGGGAACCCCGCACACAAAATAAAAAAGGCCCTATATACTCTGAACAGCCGTATACAGGCGGTGCATACAAGACAGGGACTGTAGGTTTGTTCTTATGTTGAATCTGTTTGTAATTTTGAACAGCTACATTGTTTAAGTGTAGCTCCAGCCCAAATACCTATTTTTAAGCTTTTTGGAAAACATAGGGAAGGGTTATCACCCCTGTAACATTTGTTTTGCTGTCTGTGCCCCTGGTCAGAACATTTCACCTCACTTTGCGTCCCAATGACAACTGATTTTGAAATGTGGTGTTTTTATTGAAACAAGGATTGGTGATAAAGCATCAGTAGAGAGGAGAAACCTTTCTCCCATATTAATTCTTACAGGAGAGAATTTTCCTTCCAAGGGGTAGATTTCCTCTCACTTCCTGTTGTCTTCTTCCGTTTGCAAGTAGTAGTCGTTTGTAAGTTGGATGTTTGAAAGTAGGGACCTGCCGTATATACTCTGCAGAAATTGGCCCCTTAGGTGTTGGTGTTGGCACAACACTGTAAGCACTCACAGTTACTCTTGGTGGGTGCTGGAACGCCCTGCTGTCAACTATTATATCAGGAATTGTAATAACATATAATTGTTGAACAGTGGTAGTAAAAATTGGGCCTTTGATGGTGGTGCTGGTGCCACAACACTGTAAGGCCTGACAGTTACTCTTGGTGGGCGCAGCAATGGGCCCTGCTGTGAATTATTAGATCAATAATTATAATTGCATGCCCCTGTTGAACAGGGGCTGAAAAATTGGGCCTTTGGTGGTGGTGGTGGTGGTGGTGGTGGTGTTGACACAACACTGTAAGGCCTGACAGTTACTCTTGGTGGGCGCAGCAATGGGCCCTGCTGTGAATTATTAGATCAATAATTATAATTGCATGCCCCTGTTGAACAGGGGCTGAAAAATTGGGCCTTTGGTGGTGGCAGTGGTGGTGTTGACACAACACTGTAAGGCCTGACAGTTACTCTTGGTGGGCACAGCAATGGGCCCTGCTGTGAATTATTAGATCGATAATTATAATTGCATGCCCCTGTTGAACAGGGGCTGAAAAATTGGGCCTTAGGCACTGGTGGCACAACACTGCAACCCCTCACAGATACTGTACTTGGAGCACAGCAATGAGGCCTGTTGCAAAGTATTGCATCAAAAATTGTAATTACACGCCCCTGTTAAACAGGGGCTGAAAAATTGGGCCTTAGCCACTGGTGGCGGCACCCATAAACCAAAATGATCTTCCAAGCTATCATCATTAATCGGATCATTGAGGAGGAGGAGGAGGATAGCTAGTCAACATAACAGCACAGGAACTCAGCATCAGCATCAGTCTTGAAGGGATGTGACATTTTAAAATCAATTAGTCTGTTATATCAGCATCAGGTGTGTGGTAGCTGGTGGTGATCCAAGACTGGTTCATCTTGATGAAAGTCAGTCGATCAACCGAGTCGGTGGACAGGCGCACCCTGTGATCCGTGACAAATCCTCCAGCAGCACTGAATGTGCGTTCTGAAAGAACGCTGGATGCAGGACAGGCCAGTAGCTCAAGTGCATACTGTGCAAGCTCTGGCCAGTGATTCATCCTCAAGACCCAGTAAGCCAGAGGATTTTCGGTGGGGACGGTGTCCAAGTCTGACCTTGCCCCTAGGTATTCCTGCACCATGTATATCAGACGCTGGCGATGGTTGCTGGAAACGATCATACTTTGGGGCTGCGGACTAAAGAATTGTCTGAACGCATCGGTCAGACGGCCACCTTCCCCACCGCTCCTTCTTTGACTGCCCGAAGCCTCAGCAACTCGTTGTCCAGGACCAGGAGTTTGTAACCTCCCAGTCTCTGGGAACGCGTTGCACAGACCTTTCTGCAAGGCCTCCCGGAGTTGTCTCATCCTCTGCTCCCTCTGCGACGGTAACATAAGGTCCGCAACCTTACCCTTGTACCGTGGATCAAGGAGAGTGGCCAGCCAGTAATGGTCCCTCTCCTTGATCCGAAGAATACGAGGATCCTTCCGCAGACTTTGCAGGATCAGGGAGGCCATGCAGCGTAGGTTAGCTGAGGCATTCAGTCCGGAGTCCTCTGGGTCACTAAGGACGACATGATCCGCAGCCACCTCCTCCCAGCCACGTACAAGTCCACTGGTTTCTTGGGACTGTAAATCATCCCTAAAAGACTGCTGCTGATGATGCTGAGTGCCAGCCTCCACCTCCATGCTGACACAATCCTCCTCCTCCTCCTCCTCCTCTTCCTGTGCGATGGGTGGGACAGAAGGAACACTGTCAGGGTAAAGGGGGCCTTGAGAGGCAAGGAAGTCCTCCTCTTCCTGCCTCTGTTCTGCCTCAAGTGCCCTGTCCATTATTCCACGCAGCGTGTGCTCCAACAGGTGGACAAGAGGTACAGTGTCACTGATGCATGCACTGTCACTGCTCACCATCCTCGTGGCCTCCTCAAATGGTGCCAGGACAGTGCATGCATCCCTGATCATGCCCCACTGGCGTGGTGAAAAAAACCTGAGCTCCCCTGACCCTGTCCTGGTGCTGTAGTCGCACAGGTACTCATTGATGGCCCTCTGCTGCGTGTGCAGCCGCTGCAGCATGGCCAACGTTGAGTTCCACCTGGTGGGCATGTCACATATAAGGCGGTTCTTGGGCAGGTTCAACTCCTTTTGCAGCTCAGCCAGGCGAGCACTGGCATTATAAGATCTGCGGAAATGAACACAGACTTTCCTGGCCTGCCTCAGGACATCCTGTAAGCCCGGGTACCTGCCCAAGAACCGCTGCACCACCAGGTTAAGGACGTGAGCCATACAGGGCACATGGGTCAGTTGTCCCTGTCGGAGGGCGGAGAGGAGGTTGGTGCCATTGTCGCAAACCACCATTCCTGGCTTAAGCTGGCGTGGCGTCAACCACCTCTCGGCCTGCCCCTGCAGAGCAGACAGGACCTCTGCCCCAGTGTGGCTCCTGTCCCCCAAACACACCAGCGCAAGCACGGCATGGCATCTTTTTGCCTGCGTACTTGCGTAGCCCCTTGAACGCCTACCGAGCACCGCTGGTTCCGAGGACAAACCACAGGAAGAGGCCATGGAGGAAGAAGAAGAGGAGGGGGTGGAGGAGAGAGGTGTGTCACAACCAGTAGTAGCATTTTGGAGGCGTGGCGGTGGAACAACCTCCAACACTACTGCACCTTGTCCTGCATCCTTCCAAGCTGCCAAAAGAGTGACCCAATGGGCCGTGAAAGAAAGGTAACGTCCCTGTCCATGCCTGCTGGACCATGAGTCAGCGGTAATATGCACCCTGTCCAGCGAGGCCAAGACATTGCCTTCCACATGCCTGTAGAGAGCCGGAATCGCCTTCCGTGAGAAAAAGTGGCGTTTGGGAACCTGCCACTGAGGAACCGCACATTGCACAAACTCACGGAAGGGGGCCGAGTCTACCAACTGAAAAGGCAGCAGTTGAAGCGCTAGCAATTTAGCCAAGCTAGCATTCAACCGCTGGGCATGTGGATGGCTGGGAGTGAACTTCTTTCGACGGTCCAGCAGCTGGGGCAGGGAAATTTGCCTGCTAGAATCGGACGTCGGTGTATTGCTAGTAGAGTGCCCGCAAGTACTTGGCTGTGACACACCTAATTCTACACCTTCATTCCTCTCAGAGCAGGTTTCAGAGAGGACTGAAGGTATAGTGGGGTTGGAGATCCCAGCTGATGCGGTGCAAGAAGAGGTCAGCTTTGTTCTTTGGTGTGGGTCTTTAAGGTAGGCTTGCCAACGAGCTGCATGGCAGGTCAACATATGTCTGATCAAGCATGTGGTGCCCAAGCGGCTGATGTTTTGGCCACGCGATATACGCTTGAGACATATGTTGCAAACAGCAGCTGTGCGATCTGATGCACTCGCCTCAAAAAAGGCCCACAAAGGCCCACACCAAAGAACTTTTTGAATGACGGGCAGAGGCAGCGCCCTGCACAGGCAGAGCTCTGCGGTGTGATTCCGTCGGTGTGCTGCCCATACGCTGGCCACCCAAGGGCATCCTGCCTCGTTGGAGATGTGCCTCCTCCTCATCCTCCTCCTCCTCCTCTCTCCTATTAGGCACCCACGTGGAGTCAGTGACCTCATCATCCCCTCCCTCCTCATCACTGGAGCCAATCTGGCAGTATGCTGCAGCTGCTGGAGCATGACTGCCAGATTGGTGTCCTTCTTGAGCATTCCCTCTCTCTGCTCTCACGCTACTGCCTTCCTCTATCTGGGTATCATCATCAGATCCTTCGAAACGCTGGGCATCCTCCTGGAGCATGTACCCAACACTGTGCTCAAACAGTTCGGGGGACTCCTCAGGAGGAGGGCATGGTGGGTCTAGGGAAGGATTGACTAATGAAGATAATGATACCAGAGAAGAGGACGCTTTGGCAGCTGCTTTGCCAGTACCCTGAGCCTGGGTGAGAGAGGATGAGGAGGATGAGGTGGGCTTGGTCATCCACTCTACCAAGTCTTCGGCATGATGTGGCTCAACATGTCCAGCTGCCGAAAAGAAGGACAAGCGTGTCCCATGGCCATGTGCTGATGACAATGCACCGCGTCCACGACCAGCACTGTTGCCCCCAGACACAGAGCCTGCTTGCCCTCTTTTTTTGCCTCCTGACTGTCTGCCTCTCCTTGTTTGCCTTCCAGACATTTTAATGGATGGCCTGCAGGGAGATGGGAAAAACAGCAATAAGGGCTACCTTCAGGTGTATACTGTGCAGGAGGCTTAGCAACAATGACACTGACACTGTCCCCTGCCTATCCTTCTCTGTCCCTAAACACAAGGATTTGCAATATGCTTCAGCAAGATTGGTTTAGCACAGAATAGCACACTGTCAGTTTCACTCACTGTCCTACTCTGTCCCTACAAACTAGATTTAGCACAGAATAGCACACTGAGAGTTTCCACGAGTGTCCTTCTCTGTCCCTAAACTCAAGGATTTCAAATATGGTTCAGCAAGATTGGTTTAGAACAGAATAGCACACTGTCAGTTTCACTCACTGTACCTCTCTGTCCCTACAAACAAGATTTAGCACAGAATAGCACACTGATAGCTTCCACGAGTGTCCTTCTGTGTCCCTAAACTCAAGGATTTCAAATATGGTTCAGCAAGATTGGTTTAGAACAGAATAGCACACTGTCAGTTTCACTCACTGTCCTACTCTGTCCCTACAAACAAGATTTAGCACAGAATAGCACACTGATAGTTTCCACGAGTGTCCTTCTCTGTCCCTAAACTCAAGGATTTAAAATATGGTTCAGCAAGATTGGTTTAGAACAGAATAGCACACTGTCAGTTTCACTCACTGTCCTACTCTGTCCCTACAAACAAGATTTAGCACAGAATAGCACACTGACACTTTCCCTCACTGTACCTCTCTGTCCCTAAACTCAAGGATTTCAAATATGGTTCAGCAAGATTGGTTTAGAACAGAATAGCACACTGTCAGTTTCACTCACTGTCCTACTCTGTCCCTACAAACAAGATTTAGCACAGAATAACACACTGACACTTTCCCTCACTGTACCTCTCTGTCCCTAAACTCAAGGATTTCAAATATGGTTAAGCAAGATTGGTTTAGAACAGAATAGCACACTGTCAGTTTCACTCACTGTCCTACTCTGTCCCTACAAATAAGATTTAGCACAGAATAGCACACTGATAGTTTCCACGAGTGTCCTTCTCTGTCCCTAAACTCAAGGATTTCAAATATGGTTCAGCAAGATTGGTTTAGAACAGAATAGCACACTGTCAGTTTCACTCACTGTCCTACTCTGTCCCTACAAACAAGATTTAGCACAGAATAGCACACTGACACTTTCCCTCACTGTACCTCTCTGTCCCTAAACTCAAGGATTTCAAATATGGTTCAGCAAGATTGGTTTAGAACAGAATAGCACACTGTCAGTTTCACTCACTGTCCTACTCTGTCCCTACAAACAAGATTTAGCACAGAATAGCACACTGATAGTTTCCACGAGTGTCCTTCTCTGTCCCTAATCTCAAGGATTTCAAATATGGTTCAGCAAGATTGGTTTAGAACAGAATAGCACACTGTCAGTTTCACTCACTGTCCTACTCTGTCCCTACAAACAAGATTTAGCACAGAATAGCACACTGACACTTTCCCTCACTGTACCTCTCAGTCCCTAAACTCAAGGATTTCAAATATGGTTCAGCAAGATTGGTTTAGAACAGAATAGCACACTGTCAGTTTCACTCACTGTCCTACTCTGTCCCTACAAACAAGATTTAGCACAGAATAGCACACTGACACTTTCCCTCACTGTACCTCTCAGTCCCTAAACTCAAGGATTTCAAATATGGTTCAGCAAGATTGGTTTAGAACAGAATAGCACACTGACACTTTCCCTCACTGTACCTCTCTGTCCCTACAAACAAGGTTTAGCACAGAATAACACACTGACACTCTCCCTACCTATCCTTATTTGTCCCTAAACACAAGGAATCCAGGATTAGTAAAGGAAAAAAAATGACACTGTCCCTGCCTATGCTTCTCTTTCCCTGCTCCGGAACACACTACACAAGGCCGCCGCGCTGGCGGCCTTTTATAGTGTGGGGCGTGTACTAAACCCCCTCAGCAATAATTGGCCACAGGCATCCTGCCTGTGGCCAATCATTGCTCTCCTCGCTGCCGGCGCTGTGATTGGCCAAGCATGCGGGGTCACAGTGCATGCTTGGCCAATCACAGCGCCTGGATGACACTGCGATGGCGTAATGCATTGTGGGACGTTCGCGTCACTCGAATTTGGCGCGAACGGCCCAAATCGTTCGATCTTCGCCGAACGATCGAACAGCCGATGTTCGAGTCGAACGTATGTTCGACTCGAACACGAAGCTCATCCCTATTGGTGACGTGGCAAGTCCCATAAATGTAGTTCAAGCTGTTGCGGTGGCTAGCACAAGTAGTGCCCCGCAGCCACCAAGAATTCAAAGACAGGCCCGTAGAGCCCATAGTGCCCTCCCTGATGCATTTGCAAATCCTGATTGGCAGCCCAACCACTTCTGCAGTGCCCGTACTTCCTCCATTTACTGGCCAACCCGGAATTCAGGTGTTAACAGTGGAATATTAGTACCCTTGACTAGGGATGGGCCCGGTGCTCGATTCGAACCCACGTTCGAATCGAGCACCGGGCGTTCGCTCGCTCGGCGAGCCCAGAACTATTTGGGCCGTTCGCATCACATTCGTGTGATGCGAGCGGCCCCGCAATGCATTGCGGCCGGCGCGGCCGGCGCAGTGCATTGCTGGCTGATGATTGGCCAAGCATGCACTGTGACCCCGCATGCTTGGCCAATCACAGCGCCCGAAACTCGGAGAGCAATAATTGGCTACAGGCAGGACGCCTGTAGCCAATTACAGCTCAGGGGCTTTAGTACACGCCCCACCATTTAAAAGGCCGCCACGCCGTCGGCCCCGGTCACATGAGTTCCGGCTTTAGGAGAGATCAGTCTGCTGATTCTGTCTTTGCTCGATACTGAAAGATTTGCTCTTCTTTGCTAAACCATTGGCTATTTCTTTGCTAAACCATTGCTACCTAAGTCATTGATCGTTCATTGCTGCTGATTGCACAGTTAGTGTGTTATTAGCTGCTGCTGGGGATTAGTCTGGTGCGTGCTTACTGTTAGTACAGTATTGCAGTAGTACCAACCGCAGTGCTGTTAGCACAGCATTGCACCCCAACAGCACCCATAGGACTTCTAGTGTGTTAGTGGCAGCAAACAGAGCTCCTATATTTTCTTCTCAGCAGCACCCATAGGACTTCTAGTGTGTTAGTGGCTTCACACAGAGGTCCTATATTTTCATCTCAGAAGCACCCATAGGACTTCTAGTGTGTTAGTGGCATCACACAGAGCTCCTATATTTTCTTCTCAGCAGCACCCATAGGACTTCTAGTGTGTTAGTGGCAGCAAACAGAGCTCCTATATTTTCATCTCAGAAGCACCCATAGGACTTCTAGTGTGTTAGTGGCATCACACAGAGCTCCTATATTTTCTTCTCAGAAGCACCCATAGGACTTCTAGTGTGTTAGTGGCATCACACAGAGCTCCTATATTTTCTTCTCAGCAGCACCCATAGGACTTCTAGTGTGTTAGTGGCAGCAAACAGAGCTCCTATATTTTCTTCTCAGCAGCACCCATAGGACTTCTAGTGTGTTAGTGGCAGCAAACAGAGCTCCTATATTTTCATCTCAGAAGCACCCATAGGACTTCTAGTGTGTTAGTGGCATCACACAGAGCTCCTATATTTTCTTCTCAGAAGCACCCATAGGACTTCTAGTGTGTTAGTGGCATCACACAGAGCTCCTATATTTTCTTCTCAGCAGCACCCATAGGACTTCTAGTGTGTTAGTGGCAGCAAACAGAGCTCCTATATTTTCATCTCAGAAGCACCCATTGGACTTCTAGTGTGTTAGTGGCATCACACAGAGCTCCTATATTTTCATCTCAGAAGCACCCATAGGACTTCTAGTGTGTTAGTGGCATCACACAGAGCTCCTATATTTTCTTCTCAGCAGCACCCATAGGACTTCTAGTGTGTTAGTGGCAGCAAACAGAGCTCCTATATTTTCTTCTCAGCAGCACCCATAGGACTTCTAGTGTGTTAGTGGCATCACACAGAGCTCCTATATTTTCATCTCAGAAGCACCCATAGGACTTCTACTGTGTTAGTGGCATCACACAGAGCTCCTATATTTTCTTCTCAGCAGCACCCATAGGACTTCTAGTGTGTTAGTGGCATCACACAGAGCTCCTATATTTTCTTCTCAGCAGCACCCATAGGACTTCTAGTGTGTTAGTGGCATCACACAGAGTTCCTATATTTTCATCTCAGAAGCACCCATAGGACTTCTAGTGTGTTAGTGGCATCACACAGAGCTCCTATATTTTCTTCTCAGCAGCACCCATAGGACTTCTAGTGTGTTAGTGGCATCACACAGAGCTCCTATATTTTCTTCTCAGCAGCACCCATAGGACTTCTAGTGTGTTAGTGGCAGCAAACAGAGCTCCTATATTTTCTTCTCAGCAGCACCCATGGGACTTCTAGTGTGTTAGTGGCATCACACAGAGCTCCTATATTTTCATCTCAGAAGCACCCATAGGACTTCTAGTGTGTTAGTGGCAGCAAACAGAGCTCCTATATTTTCTTGTCAGCAGCACACATAGTACCTACAGTGTGTTGTGAGCACACATAGGAGCTCTATTTTTTATACTATATACACTACCGACTACAATGGCTGGAAGACCGCCAAGGAGAGGCAGAGCGTGCCGAGGCAAGAACACAGGGCAGGCAGGCTCTGTTTCTAGAGACAACAGTGCTGGCCGTGGACGTGGTCGTGCATCGTCATCAGCACGTGGCCATGGGACACGCTTGTCTTTGTTTTCGGCAGCTGGACATGTGGAGCCGCATCATGCCGAAGGCTTGGTAGAATGGATGACCAAGCCCTCCTCATCCTCCTCATCCTCTCTCACCCAGGCTCAGGGTACTGGCAGAGCAGCTGCCAACGCATACTCAATGGCATCATCAGCCACCCCTTCCCTAGACCCACCATGTCCTCCTGAGGAGTCCCCCGAACTGTTTGAGCACAGTGTTGGGTACATGCTCCAGGAGGATGCCCAACGATTCGAAGGCTCGGATGATGATACCCAGCTTGAGGAAGTCAGTAGTGTGCGCGCAGAGAGAGGGGATGCTGAAGGACAGCAATCTGGCAGTACTGTTCCACCAGCTGCAGCTTACTGCCAGGTTTGCTCTAGTGGTGAAGAGGGAGGGGATGATGAGGTCACTGACTCCACGTGGGTGCCTGAAGGGAGGGAGGAGGAGGAGGAGGAGGAGGAGGAGGAGGATGCGGCGTCACATGTCCAACGAGGCAGGATGCCCCCTGGAGGCCAGCTAGAGGCCAGCACAGCAACTGTACCACACCGCAGAGCTCCGCCTGTGCAGGGCGCTGCCTCTGCACGTTATCACAAAAGTTCTTTGGTGTGGGCCTTTTTTGAGACGAGTGCATCAGATCGCACCACTGCTATTTGCAATATTTGTCTCAAGCGTATCTCGCGTGGCCAAAACATCAGCCGCTTGGGCACCACAAGCATGAGCAGACATATGTCGACCTGCCATGCAGCTCGTTGGCAAGCACACATAAAAGACCCACACCAAAGAACAAAGCGGACCTCTCCTTGCTCCTCATCAGCTGGGATCTCCATCCCCACTATATCTTCAGTCCTCTCTGAAAGCTGCTCTGAGAGGACTGAAGGTGTAGAATTAGGTGTGTCACAACCAAGTACTTGCAGTACACCGACGTCCGATTGTAGCAGGCAAATTTCCCTGCCCCAGCTGCTGGACCGTCGAAAGAAGTATACTCCCAGCCATCCACATGCCCAGCGTTTGAATGCTAGCTTGGCTAAATTGCTAGCACTTCAACTGCTGCCTTTTCAGTTGGTAGACTCGGCCCCCTTCCGTGAGTTTGTTCAATGTGCGGTTCCTCAGTGGCAGGTTCCCAAACGCCACTTTTTCTCACGGAAGGCGATTCCGTCTCTCTACCGGCATGTGGAAGGCAATGTCCATGCCTCGCTGGACAGGGCGGTCAGCGGTAAGGTGCATATTACCGCTGACTCATGGTCCAGCAGGCATGGACAGGGACGTTATCTTTCTTTCACGGCCCATTGGGTCACTCTATTGGCAGCTGGGAGGGATGCAGGACAAGGTGCAGTAGTGTTGGAGGTTGTTCCGCCACCACGCCTCCAAAATGCTACTACTGGTTGTGACACACCTCTCTCCTCCACCCCCTCCTCTTCTTCTTCCTCCATGTCCTCTTCGAGTGCTCTGTCCTCGGAACCAGCGGTGCTCCGTAGGCGTACAAGGGGCTACGCGAGTACGCAGGCAAAAAGATGCCATGCCGTGCTTGCGCTGGTGTGTTTGGGGGACAGGAGCCACACTGGGCCAGAGGTTCTGGCAGCTCTGCAGGGGCAGGCCGAGAGGTGGTTGACGCCACGCCAGCTTAAGCCAGGAATGGTCGTTTCTGACAATGGCACCAACCTCCTCTCCGCCCTGCGACAGGGGCAGCTCACCCATGTGCCCTGTATGGCTCACGTCCTCAACCTGGTGGTGCAGCGGTTCTTGGGCAGGTTCCCAGGCTTACAGGATGTCCTGAGGCAGGCCAGGAAAGTCTGTGTGCATTTCCGCCGATCTTATAATGCCAGTGCTCGGCTGACTGAGCTGCAAAAGGAGCTGAACCTGCCCAAGAACCGCCTAATATGTGACATGCCCACCAGGTGGAACTCAACGTTGGCCATGCTGCAGCGACTGCACACGCAGCAGAGGGCCATCAATGAGTACCTTTGCGACTACGGCACCAGGACAGGGTCAGGGGAGCTTGGCTTTTTTTCCCCACGCCAGTGGAGCATGATCAGGGATGCATGCACTGTCCTCTCACCATTTGAGGAGGCCACGAGGATGGTGAGCAGTGACAGTGCATGCATCAGTGACACTGTACCTCTTGTCCACCTGTTGGAGCATACGCTGCGTGGGATAATGGACAGGGCACTTGAGGCAGAACAGAGGCAGGAAGAGGAGGACTTCCTTGCCTCTCAAGGCCCCCTTTATCCAGACAGTGTTCCTTTTGTCCCACCCATCACACAGGAAGAGGATGAGGATGAGGATGAGGAGGAGGAGGAGGAGGATTGTGTGAGCATGGAGGTGGAGCCTGGCACTCAGCATCAGCAGCAGCAGTCTTTTAGGGATGATGTACAGTCCCAACAAACCAGTGGACTTGTACGTGGCTGGGAGGAGGTGGCTGGCGATCATGTCATCCTCAGAAGACTCCGGACCGAATGCCTCAGCTAACCTACGCTGCATGGCCTCCCTGATCCTGCAAAGCCTGCGGAAGGATCCTCGTGTTCTTCGGATCAAGGAGAGGGACCATTACTGGCTGGCCACTCTCCTTGATCCACGGTACAAGGGTAAGGTTGCGGACCTTATCTTGCCGTCGCAGAGGGAGCAGAGGATGAGACATCTCAGGGAGGCCTTGCAGAAAGGTCTGTGCAACGCGTTCCCAGAAACTGGGAGGTTACAAACTCCTGGTCCTGGACGACGAGTTGCTGAGGCTTCGGTCAGTAGCAGAAGGAGCGGTGGGGAAGGTGGACGTCTGACCGATGCGTTCAGACAATTTTTTAGTCCGCAGCCCCAAAGTATGATCGGTTCCAGCAACCATCGCCAGCGTCTGATATACATGGTGCAGGAATACCTAGGGGCAAGGTCAGACTTGGACACCTTTCCCACCGAAAATCCTCTGGCTTACTGGGTCCTGAGGATGGATCACTGGCCAGAGCTTGCACAGTATGCAATTGAGCTACTGGCCTGTCCTGCATCCAGCGTTCTTTCCGAACGCACATTCAGTGCTGCTGGAGGATTTGTCACCGATCATAGGGTGCGCCTGTCCACCGACTCGGTTGATCGACTGACCTTCATAAAAATGAATCAGTCTTGGATCACCACCAGCTACCAGACACCTGAAGCGGATATAACGGAATAATTTATAATGTCACATCCCTTCAAGACTGCCTATGCTGATGCTGAGTGACTGTCCTGTTATGTTCACTGACTATCCTCTTCCTCCTCCTCAATGATCCATGCCACCACACCAGTGCCTAAGGCACAATTTTTCAGCCCCTGTATAACAGGGGCGTGTAATTACAATTTTTTAAAAAGATGCTTCGCAACAGGTGTGACTGCTGTGCTCCAAGTACAGTATCTGTGAGGGGTTGCAGTGTTGTGGCACCAGCACCAGTGCCTAAGGCACAATTTTTCAGCCCCTGTTGGGGCGTGTAATTACAATTTTTAGGCAATGCTTTGCAACAGGTCTCATTGCTGTGCTCAGAGTACAGTATCTGTGAGGGGTTGCAGTGTTGTGGCACCAGCACCAGTGCCTAAGGCACAATTTTTCAGCCCCTGTATAACAGGGGCGTGTAATTACAATTTTTTAAAAAGATGCTTCGCAACAGGTGTGACTGCTGTGCTCCAAGTACAGTATCTGTGAGGGGTTGCAGTGTTGTGGCACCAGCACCAGCACCAGTGCCTAAGGCACAATTTTTCAGCCCCTGTTGGGGCGTGTAATTACAATTTTTAGGCAATGCTTTGCAACAGGTCTCATTGCTGTGCTCAGAGTACAGTATCTGTGAGGGGTTGCAGTGTTGTGGCACCAGCACCAGTGCCTAAGGCACAATTTTTCAGCCCCTGTATAACAGGGGCGTGTAATTACAATTTTTTAAAAAGATGCTTCACAACAGGTGTGACTGCTGTGCTCCAAGTACAGTATCTGTGAGGGGTTGCAGTGTTGTGGCACCAGCACCAGTGCCTAAGGCACAATTTTTCAGCCCCTGTTGGGGCGTGTAATTACAATTTTTAGGCAATGCTTTGCAACAGGTCTCATTGCTGTGCTCAGAGTACAGTATCTGTGAGGGGTTGCAGTGTTGTGGCACCAGCACCAGTGCTTAAGGCACAATTTTTCAGCCCCTGTATAACAGGGGCGTGTAATTAAATTTTTTTAAAAAGATGCTTCGCAACAGGTGTGACTGCTGTGCTCCAAGTACAGTATCTGTGAGGGGTTGCAGTGTTGTGGCACCAGCACCAATGCCTAAGGCACAATTTTTCAGCCCCTGTTTAACAGGGGCGTGTAATTACAAATCTTGATCTAATAGTTCACAGCAGGGCCCATTCCTGCGCCCACCAAGAGTAACTATGAGGGCCTACAGTCTTGTGGCAACACCGTCCACCACCACCACCACCAAAGGCCCAATTTTTCTGCCCTGTTCAACAGGTGCATGCAATTACAAATCTTGATCTAATAACTCACAGCAGGGCCCATTCCTGCACCCACCAAGAGTAACTGTGAGGGCTTACAGTCTTGTGGCAACACCGTCCACCACCACCACCACCACCACCACCAAAGGCCCAATTTTTCTGCCCTGTTCAACAGGTGCATGCAATTACAAATCTTGATCTATTAACTCACAGCAGGGCCCATTCCTGTGCCCACCAGTAGTGATGAGCCGAACACCCCCGGGTTCGGTTCGCACCAGAACCCGCGAACGGACCGAAAGTTCGAACGAACATTAGAACCCTATTAAATACAATGGATGCGAACGTTCGAATTCTAAAGTGCTAATTATAAAAACTATTATGCATGTTATTGTCCTAAAAAGGGTTTGGGAACCCGGGTTCTGCACCAGGGGACATGTATCAATGCAAAAAGAAGTTTTAAAAACGGTCGTTTTCCGGGAGCAGTCATTTTAATGATGCATAAAGTGAAAAAAAAAAAGTCAAATATTCCTTTAAATATCGTACCTGGGGGGTGTCTAAAGTATGCCTGTGAAGTGCCACGTGTTTCCCGTGTTTAGAACTGTCCCTGCACAAAATGACACTTCTAAAGGAAAAAAAAGCCATTTAAAACTGCTTGCGGCTTTAATGTAATGTCTGGTCCCGGTAATATGGATGAAAATCTTTAAGAAAAATGGCATAGCTACCCCATGACCCCCCCCCTACCCCAGCCCATTACCAGCCCCTTTGGGTCTTGTATGGATATTAAGGGGAACCCCGCACATAAAATAAAAAAGGCCCTATATACTCTGAACAGCCGTATACAGGCGGTGCATACAAGACAGGGACTGTAGGTTTGTTGTTATGTAGAATCTGTTTGTAATTTTGAACAGGTACATTGTTGAAGTGTAGCTCCAGACCAAAAATCTATTTTTAAACTTTTTGGAAAACATAGGTAAGGGTTATCACCCCTGTAACATTTGTTTTGCTGTCTGTGCCCCTGTTCAGAACATTTCACCTCACTTTCCGTCCTAATGACAACTGTTTTTGAAATGTGGTGTTTTTCTTGAAACAAGGATTGCTGATAAAGCATCAGTACAGAGGAGACACCTTTCTCCCATATTTATTCTTACAGGAGAGAATTTTCCTTCCTAGTGGTAGATTTCCTCTCACTTCCTGTTGTCTTCTTGCGTTTGCAAGTAGGAGTCGTTTGTAAGTTGGATGTTTGAAAGTAGGGACCTGCCGTATATACTCTGCAGAAATAGGCCCCTTAGTTGTTGGTGTTGGCACAACACTGTAAGCACTCACAGTTACTCTTGGTTGGTGCTGGAACGCCCTGCTGTCAACTATTATATCAGGAATTTTAATTACATATAATTGTTGAACAGTGGTAGTAAAAATTGGGCCTTTGATGGTGGTGCTGGTGCCACAACACTGTAAGCCCTGACAGTTACTCTTGGTGGGTGCAGCAATGGGCCCTGCTGTGAATTATTAGATCAAGAATTGTAATTACATGCCCCTGTTGAACAGGGGCTGAAAAATTGGGCCTTAGGCACTGGTGGCACAACACTGCAACCCTTCACAGATACTGTACTTGGAGCACAGCAATGAGCCCTGTTGCAAAGTATTGCTTCAAAAATTGTAATGACACGCCCCTGTTAAACAGGGGCTGAAAAATTGGGCCTTAGGCACTGGTGGCACAACACTGCAACTCCTCACAGATACTGTACTTGGAGCACAGCAATGAGCCCTGTTGCAAAGTATTGCTTCAAAAATTGTAATTACACGCCCCTGTTAAACAGGGGCTGAAAAATTGGGCGTTAGGCACTGGTGGCGGCACCCATAAACAAAAATGATCTTCCAAGCTATCATCATCAATCGTATCATTGAGGACTCGGAGGAGGAGGATAGCCAGTCAACATAACAGCACAGGCACTCAGCATCAGCATCAGTCTTGAAGGGATGTGACATTTTAAAATCAATTAGTCTGTTATATCAGCATCAGGTGTGTGGTAGCTGGTGGTGATCCAAGACTGGTTCATCTTGATGAAAGTCAGTCGATCAACCGAGTCGGTGGACAGGCGCACCCTGTGATCCGTGACAAATCCTCCAGCAGCACTGAATGTGCGTTCCGAAAGAACGCTGGATGCAGGACAGGCCAGTAGCTCAATTGCATACTGTGCAAGCTCTGGCCAGTGATCCATCCTCAAGACCCAGTAAGCCAGAGGATTTTCGGTGGGGAAGGTGTCCAAGTCTGACCTTGCCCCTAGATATTCCTGCACCATGTTTATCAGACGCTGGCGATGGTTGCTGGAACCGATCATACTTTGGGGCTGCGGACTAAAGAATTGTCTGAACGCATCGGTCAGACGGCCACCTTCCCCACCGCTCCTTCTTTGACTGGCCGAAGCCTCAGCAACTCGTTGTCCAGGACCAGGAGTTTGCAACCTCCCAGTCTCTGGGAACGCGTTGCACAGACCTTTCTGCAAGGCCTCCCGGAGTTGTCTCATCCTCTGCTCCCTCTGCGACGGTAACATAAGGTCCGCAACCTTACCCTTGTACCGTGGATCAAGGAGAGTGGCCAGCCAGTAATGGTCCCTCTCCTTGATCCGAAGAATACGAGGATCCTTCCGCAGACTTTGCAGGATCAGGGAGGCCATGCAGCGTAGGTTTGCTGAGGCATTCGCTCCGGAGTCCTCTGGGTCACTAAGGACGACATGATCCGCAGCCACCTCCTCCCAGCCACGTACAAGTCCACTGGTTTCTTGGGACTGTAAATCATCCCTAAAAGACTGCTGCTGATGATGCTGAGTGCCAGCCTCCACCTCCATGCTGACACAATCCTCCTCCTCCTCCTCCTCCTCCTCCTCCTCCTCCTCCTCTTCCTGTGCGATGGGTGGGACAGAAGGAACACTGTCTGGGTAAAGGGGGCCTTGAGAGGCAAGGAAGTCCTCCTCTTCCTGCCTCTGTTCTGCCTCAAGTGCCCTGTCCATTATTCCACGCAGCGTGTGCTCCAACAGGTGGACAAGAGGTACAGTGTCACTGATGCATGCACTGTCACTGCTCACCATCCTCGTGGCCTCCTCAAATGGTGCCAGGACAGTGCATGCATCCCTGATCATGCCCCACTGGCGTGGAGAAAAAAAACCAAGCTCCCCTGACCCTGTCCTGGTGCCGTAGTCGCACAGGTACTCATTGATGGCCCTCTGCTGCGTGTGCAGCCGCTGCAGCATGGCCAACGTTGAGTTCCACCTGGTGGGCATGTCACATATAAGGCGGTTCTTGGGCAGGTTCAACTCCTTTTGCAGCTCAGCCAGGCGAGCACTGGCATTATAAGATCTGCGGAAATGCACACAGACTTTCCTGGCCTGCCTCAGGACATCCTGTAAGCCCGGGTACCTGCCCAAGAAGCGCTGCACCACCAGGTTAAGGACGTGAGCCACACAGGGCACATGGGTCAGTTGTCCCTGTCGGAGGGCGGAGAGGAGGTTGGTGCCATTGTCGCAAACCACCATTCCTGGCTTAAGCTGGCGTGGCGTCAACCACCTCTCGGCCTGGCCCTGCAGAGCAGACAGGACCTCTGCCCCAGTGTGGCTTCTGTCCCCCAAACACACCAGCGCAAGCACGGCATGGCATCTTTTTGCCTGCGTACTTGCGTAGCCCCGTGAACGGCTACGGAGCACCGCTGGTTCATAGGACAAACCACAGGAAGAGGCCATGGAGGAAGAAGAAGAGGAGGGGGTGGAGGAGAGAGGTGTGTCACAACCAGTAGTAGCATTTTGGAGGCGTGGCGGTGGGACAACCTCCAACACTACTGCACCTTGTCCTGAATCCTTCCCAGCTGCCAAAAGAGTGACCCAATGGGCCGTGAAAGAAAGGTAACGTCCCTGTCCATGCCTGCTGGACCATGAGTCAGCGGTAATATGCACCTTACCGCTGACCGCCCTGTCCAGCGAGGCCAAGACATTGCCTTCCACATGCCGGTAGAGAGCCGGAATAGCCTTCCGTGAGAAAAAGTGGCGTTTGGGAACCTGCCACTGAGGAACCGCACATTGCACAAACTCACGGAAGGGGGCCGAGTCTACCAACTGAAAAGGCAGCAGTTGAAGCGCTAGCAATTTAGCCAAGCTAGCATTCAACCGCTGGGCATGTGGATGGCTGGGAGTGAACTTCTTTCGACGGTCCAGCAGCTGGGGCAGGGAAATTTGCCTGCTAGAATCGGACGTCGGTGTACTGCTAGCAGAGTGGGCGCAAGTACTTGGCTGTGACACACCTAATTCTACACCTTCATTCCTCTCAGTGCATGTTTCAGAGAGGACTGAAGTTATAGTGGGGTTGGAGATCCCAGCTGATGCGGTGCAAGGAGAGGTCCGCTTGGTTCTTTGGTGTGGGTCTTTGAGGTAGGCTTGCCAACGAGCTGCATGGCAGGTCAACATATGTCTGGTCAGGCATGTGGTACCCAAGCGGCTGATGTTTTGGCCACGCGATATACGCTTGAGACATATGTTGCAAACAGCAGCTGTGCGATCTGATGCACTAGCCTCAAAAAAGGCCCACACCAAAGAACTTTTTGAATGACGGGCAGAGGCAGCGCCCTGCACAGGCGGAGCTCTGCGGTGTGATTCCGTCGGTGTACTGCCCTTACGCTGGCCACCAAAGGGCATCCTGCCTCGTTGGAGATGTGCCTCCTCCTCATCCTCCTCCTCCTCCTCTCTCCTATTAGGCACCCACGTGGAGTCATTGACCTCATCATCCCCTCCCTCCTCATCACTGGAGCCAATCTGGCAGTATGCTGCAGCTGCTGGAACATGACTGCCAGATTGGTGTCCTTCTTGAGCATCCCCTCTGTCTGCTCTCACGCTACTGCCTTCCTCTAGCTGGGTTTCATCATCAGACCCTTCGAAACGCTGGGCATCCTCCTGGAGCATGTACCCAACACTGTGCTGAAACAGTTCGGGGGACTCCTCAGGAGGAGGACATGGTGGGTCTAGGGAAGGAGTGACTGATGATTTGTCTGACATTGATACCAGGGAAGACGACGCTTTGGCAGCTGCTTTTCCAGTACCCTGAGCCTGGGTGAGAGAGGATGAGGAGGAGGAGGAGGGCTTGGTCATCCACTCTACCAAGTCTTCGGCATGATGTGGCTCAACATGTCCAGCTGCCGAAAAGAAGGACAAGCGTGTCCCATGGCCATGTGCTGATGACAATGCACCGCGTCCACGACCAGCACTGTTGCCCCCAGACACAGAGCCTGCTTGCCCTCTTTTATTGCCTCCTGACTGTCTGCCTCTCCTTGTTTGCCTTCCAGACATTCTAATAGATGGCCTGCAGGGAGATGGGAAAAAAGCAATAAGGGCTACCTTCAGGTGTCCTTCTCTGTCCCTTGAAACAAGGACTTTCACAGTGAAAGAAACTGACACTGTCCCTACCTAGAGTTTTCTGTCCCTAGAATAAATGTTTTTTTTAATCACAATATAGCACAAGGACAATTCACTCAATGTCTCTCCAGGTCCCTGGAAACAAGGACTTGCAGAGTGAAAGAAACTGACACTGTCCCTACCTAGAGTTTTCTGTCCCTAGAATAAATGTTTTTTTTAAGCACAATATAGCACAAGGACAATTAACTCACTGTCCTTACAGGTCCCTGGAAACAAGGACTTGCAGAGTGAAAAAAAAAAACACTCTCCCTACCTACAGTTTTCTGTCCCTAGAAAAAATGTTTTTTTTAAGCACAATATAGCACAAGGACAATTAACTCACTGTCCTTACAGGTCCCTGGAAACAAGGACTTGCAGAGTGAAAGAAAAAAAACACTCTCCCTACCTACAGTTTTCTGTCCCTAGAAAAAATGTTTTTTTTAATCACAATATAGCACAAGGAAAATTAACTCACTGTCCTTACAGGTCCCTGGAAACAAGGACTTGCAGAGTGAAAGAAAAAAAACACTCTCCCTACCTACAGTTTTCTGTCCCTAGAAAAAATGTTTTTTTTAATCACAATATAGCACAAGGAAAATTAACTCACTGTCCTTACAGGTCCCTGGAAACAAGGACTTGCAGAGTGAAAGAAACTGACACTGTCCCTACCTAGAGTTTTCTGTCCCTAGAATAAATGTTTTTTTTAAGCACAATATAGCACAAGGACAATTAACTCACTGTCCTTACAGGTCCCTGGAAACAAGGACTTGCAGAGTGAAAAAAAACAAACACTCTCCCTACCTACAGTTTTCTGTCCCTAGAAAAAATGTTTTTTTTAAGCACAATATAGCACAAGGACAATTAACTCACTGTCCTTACAGGTCCCTGGAAACAAGGACTTGCAGAGTGAAAGAAAAAAAACACTCTCCCTACCTAGAGTTTTCTGTCCCTAGAATAAATGTTTTTTTTAATCACAATATAGCACAAGGAAAATTAACTCACTGTCCTTACAGGTCCCTGGAAACAAGGACTTGCAGAGTGAAAGAAACTGACACTGTCCCTACCTAGAGTTTTCTGTCCCTAGAATAAATGTTTTTTTTAATCACAATATAGCACAAGGAAAATTAACTCACTGTCCTTACAGGTCCCTGGAAACAAGGACTTGCAGAGTGAAAGAAACTGACACTGTCCCTACCTAGAGTTTTCTGTCCCTAGAATAAATGTTTTTTTTAATCACAATATAGCACAAGGAAAATTAACTCACTGTCCTTACAGGTCCCTGGAAACAAGGACTTGCAGAGTGAAAGAAACTGACACTGTCCCTACCTAGAGTTTTCTGTCCCTAGAATAAATGTTTTTTTTAATCACAATATAGCACAAGGAAAATTAACTCACTGTCCTTACAGGTCCCTGGAAACAAGGACTTGCAGAGTGAAAGAAACTGACACTGTCCCTACCTAGAGTTTTCTGTCCCTAGAATAAATGTTTTTTTTAAGCACAATATAGCACAAGGACAATTAACTCACTGTCCTTACAGGTCCCTGGAAACAAGGACTTGCAGAGTGAAAGAAAAAAAACACTCTCCCTACCTACAGTTTTCTGTCCCTAGAAAAAATGTTTTTTTTAATCACAATATAGCACAAGGAAAATTAACTCACTGTCCTTACAGGTCCCTGGAAACAAGGACTTGCAGAGTGAAAGAAACTGACACTGTCCCTACCTAGAGTTTTCTGTCCCTAGAATAAATGTTTTTTTTAATCACAATATAGCACAAGGACAATTAACTCACTGTCCTTACAGGTCCCTGGAAACAAGGACTTGCAGAGTGAAAGAAACTGACACTGTCCCTACCTAGAGTTTTCTGTCCCTAGAATAAATGTTTTTTTTAAGCACAATATAGCACAAGGACAATTAACTCACTGTCCTTACAGGTCCCTGGAAACAAGGACTTGCAGAGTGAAAGAAAAAAAACACTGTCCCTACCTAGAGTTTTCTGTCCCTAGAAAAAATGTTTTTTTTAATCACAATATAGCACAAGGAAAATTAACTCACTGTCCTTACAGGTCCCTGGAAACAAGGACTTGCAGAGTGAAAGAAACTGACACTGTCCCTACCTAGAGTTTTCTGTCCCTAGAATAAATGTTTTTTTTAATCACAATATAGCACAAGGACAATTAACTCACTGTCCTTACAGGTCCCTGGAAACAAGGACTTGCAGAGTGAAAGAAACTGACACTGTCCCTACCTAGAGTTTTCTGTCCCTAGAATAAATGTTTTTTTTAAGCACAATATAGCACAAGGACAATTAACTCACTGTCCTTACAGGTCCCTGGAAACAAGGACTTGCAGAGTGAAAGAAAAAAAACACTCTCCCTACCTAGAGTTTTCTGTCCCTAGAAAAAATGTTTTTTTTAATCACAATATAGCACAAGGAAAATTAACTCACTGTCCTTACAGGTCCCTGGAAACAAGGACTTGCAGAGTGAAAGAAAAAAAACACTCTCCCTACCTACAGTTTTCTGTCCCTAGAAAAAATGTTTTTTTTAATCACAATATAGCACAAGGAAAATTAACTCACTGTCCTTACAGGTCCCTGGAAACAAGGACTTGCAGAGTGAAAGAAACTGACACTGTCCCTACCTAGAGTTTTCTGTCCCTAGAATAAATGTTTTTTTTAATCACAATATAGCACAAGGAAAATTAACTCACTGTCCTTACAGGTCCCTGGAAACAAGGACTTGCAGAGTGAAAGAAACTGACACTGTCCCTACCTAGAGTTTTCTGTCCCTAGAATAAATGTTTTTTTTAATCACAATATAGCACAAGGACAATTAACTCACTGTCCTTACAGGTCCCTGGAAACAAGGACTTGCAGAGTGAAAGAAACTGACACTGTCCCTACCTAGAGTTTTCTGTCCCTAGAATAAATGTTTTTTTTAAGCACAATATAGCACAAGGACAATTAACTCACTGTCCTTACAGGTCCCTGGAAACAAGGACTTGCAGAGTGAAAGAAAAAAAACACTCTCCCTACCTAGAGTTTTCTGTCCCTAGAAAAAATGTTTTTTTTAATCACAATATAGCACAAGGAAAATTAACTCACTGTCCTTACAGGTCCCTGGAAACAAGGACTTGCAGAGTGAAAGAAAAAAAACACTCTCCCTACCTACAGTTTTCTGTCCCTAGAAAAAATGTTTTTTTTAATCACAATATAGCACAAGGAAAATTAACTCACTGTCCTTACAGGTCCCTGGAAACAAGGACTTGCAGAGTGAAAGAAACTGACACTGTCCCTACCTAGAGTTTTCTGTCCCTAGAATAAATGTTTTTTTTAATCACAATATAGCACAAGGAAAATTAACTCACTGTCCTTACAGGTCCCTGGAAACAAGGACTTGCAGAGTGAAAGAAACTGACACTGTCCCTACCTAGAGTTTTCTGTCCCTAGAATAAATGTTTTTTTTAATCACAATATAGCACAAGGAAAATTAACTCACTGTCCTTACAGGTCCCTGGAAACAAGGACTTGCAGAGTGAAAGAAACTGACACTGTCCCTACCTAGAGTTTTCTGTCCCTAGAATAAATGTTTTTTTTAATCACAATATAGCACAAGGACAATTAACTCACTGTCCTTACAGGTCCCTGGAAACAAGGACTTGCAGAGTGAAAGAAACTGACACTGTCCCTACCTAGAGTTTTCTGTCCCTAGAATAAATGTTTTTTTTAAGCACAATATAGCACAAGGACAATTAACTCACTGTCCTTACAGGTCCCTGGAAACAAGGACTTGCAGAGTGAAAGAAAAAAAACACTCTCCCTACCTACAGTTTTCTGTCCCTAGAAAAAATGTTTTTTTTAATCACAATATAGCACAAGGAAAATTAACTCACTGTCCTTACAGGTCCCTGGAAACAAGGACTTGCAGAGTGAAAGAAACTGACACTGTCCCTACCTAGAGTTTTCTGTCCCTAGAATAAATGTTTTTTTTAATCACAATATAGCACAAGGACAATTAACTCACTGTCCTTACAGGTCCCTGGAAACAAGGACTTGCAGAGTGAAAGAAACTGACACTGTCCCTACCTAGAGTTTTCTGTCCCTAGAATAAATGTTTTTTTTAAGCACAATATAGCACAAGGACAATTAACTCACTGTCCTTACAGGTCCCTGGAAACAAGGACTTGCAGAGTGAAAGAAACTGACACTGTCCCTACCTAGAGTTTTCTGTCCCTAGAATAAATGTTTTTTTTAAGCACACTATAGCAGAAGCACAAAACACACTGACACTCTCCCTACCTATCCTTCTCTTTCCCTAAACTAAAGGAATCCAGGTTAAGCAAGAAAGAAATAACAGTCACTGTCCCTGCCTATGCTACTCTATCCCTGCTCCGGAACACACTACACTAGGCCGCCGTGCTGGCGGCCTTTTATAGTGTGGGGCGTGTACTAAACACCCTCAGCAATAATTGGCCACAGGCATCCTGCCTGTGGCCAATCATTGCTCTCCTCGCTGCCGGCGCTGTGATTGGCCAAGCATGCGGGGTCACAGTGCATGCTTGGCCAATCACAGCGCCTGGATGACACTGCGATGGCGTAGTGCATTGTGGGCCGTTCGCGTCACTCGAATTTGGCGCGAACGGCCCAAATCGTTCGATCTTCGTCGAACGATCGAACAGCCAATGTTCGAGTCGAACGTATGTTCGACTCGAACACGAAGCTCATCCCTACCCACCAGTCTTGTGGCTACACCAACATCTAATAGGGCAAATTTCTGCAGAGTATATACGGCAGGCCCCTACTTTCAAACATCCAACTTACAAACGACTCCTACTTGCAAACGGCAAGAGAAAACAGGAAGTGGGAGGAAATCTACCCCTAGGAAGGGAAATTCTATCCTGTTAGATTTAATTTTGGAAAAAGGTATCTCCTCTCTACTGATGCTTTATCACCAATCCTTGTTTCAATTAAAACCCCACTTTTCCAAAAACATTTGTCATTGGGACGGAAAGTGAGGTGACATGTTCTGAACAGATGTGCAAAGACAGCAAATGTTACAGGGGTGATAACCCCTCCCTATGTTCTCCAAAAAGCTTAAAAATAGATTTTTTTGGGATGGAGCTACACTTCATAATGTACCTGTTCAGATTCTACTTAAGAACAAACCTACAGTCCGTGTCTTGTTTGCACCACCTATATACTGCTGTTCAGAGTATATAGGGTTGTAGGTATAGGGTTTTATTTTGGGTGCGGGGTCCCCCTTAATATCCATACAAGACCCAAAGGGGCTGGGGTGGGGGGGGGGGGTGATGGGGTAGCCATGCCATTTTTCTCAAGGATTTTCAGCCATATGGCGGCCAGGACAAGACATGACATTAAAGCCGCAAGTGGTTTTAAATGGCTTCTTTTTTTCCTTTACAAATGTCATTTTGTGCAAGGACAGTTCTAAACACGGGAAACACATGCCACTTCACAGGCATACTTTAGACACCCCCCAGGTACCATATTTAAAGGAAAATTTCACTTTTTTTTTTCACTTTATGCATCATTAAAATGACTGCTCCCGAAAAAACGTTAGTTTTTAAAATTTCTTTTTGCATTGATATATGTCCCCTGGGGCAGGACCCGGGTCCCCAAACCTGTTTTATGACATTAACATGCATATTGGCCGTTGTAATTAGCAATTTTGATTTCGAACGTTCGCGTCCATTATAACGAATAGGGTTCGAAAATTCACGCGAACTTTCGGTCCGTTCGAAGGTTCTGGTGCGAACCGAACCCGGGGGTGTTCGGCTCATCCCTACCCTTGACTTTTACGAGCTGTTTTTCACAGAAGGTCTGTACAGATCTATTGTGGACCAAAGCAATCTATGCGCTGGTCAATTTATCGCCGCAAATCAAAATTTGACCCTTGCCAGAGAATTTGACTGGAAACCAATAACGGTTTATGAATTGAAGACCTTTCTGGGCCTATCCCTCCTCATGGGCATTACTAAAAGGGTTGAGTTGCGGTCACATTGGTCCACTGACCCAATTCACCATATGCCCGTGTTCTCTGCTTCCATGACCATGACTAGATACAAGCAAATATTGCGGTTCATGCACTTCAACGACAATGAACTCTGTCATCCTCGGGGTGACCCTGAACATGATCGGCTCCACAAACTTCGGCCCCTCGTAAACCACTTTAACCAACAGTTTGCAGTCTTGTTTATTCCCGATCAAGTTGTCTGCATTGATGAGTCCCTGATTACGTTTTCTGGCTGTCTTGTTTTTAAACAGTTTCTCCCCAGCAAGTGTGCCAGATATGGGGTCAAGAAGTATAAGCTCTCTGACAGGGCCACGGGCTATACATATAGTTTTCTGGTTAACTAGGGAACAGATAGCAGCGTGGAGCCCCATGACTGCCCAGACTACATAGGGAGCTGCGGTAAGATGGTTTGGGACTTGGTGTCACCCTTATTCAGAAATGGGTACCACTTGTACGTGGACAATTATTACACAAGCACGCCACTTTTTAGTCACCTTTTTGATTTTGTAATTGGCACATGTGGCACCGTGCGATCTAATCGCCGGGGCTTCCACCAACGGCTTGTAGATTCCCGACTTGGACGGGGGGAGAGAGCCTGCTTGAAGTGTAATAAATTGCTTGCAGTGAAGTGGAGGGACACACAGAATGTTTTTGTTCTGTCCACCATTCACGCAAATATACAACTGCCCAAATTACAAATGCGACTGGTGATGAGAAGCCTCTCTGTGTCTACGAATACAACCTTAACATGGGAGGGGTGGACTTCAACGAACAGATGATGGCACCGCACTTAATTGCCCGTAAGGCCAGACGCTGGTATAAAAAAGGGTCTGTATACTTATTCCCATTGGCTCTGCTGAACGCTTATGTGCTATAAAAAGCACCAGGAAGAACTGGATCCTTCCTAAAAATCCAGGAAGAGATCATCACAGCCTATCTGTTTCCAGACGGTGCTGTGGCCGAACTTCCCAATCCAAATGCAGTGAGCCGGCTGCATGAGAGGCATTTTCCGAAAGGACACCCCAAAGAAGATGTTGAGTCTGTAGAAAATGCGGATATAGGCGTGACACCCACTTTTACTGTCCCACCTGTCCTGACCAACCAGGTCTCTGCATCAGTGACTGTTTCCATAGAACAGTCCTGGGGGACACTTTCACACAGGGTCTCGAAAGATGTTAAATGGCCATCAGATTTTGAGTTACCCAAAGCTAGAACGTTTATAGTTACAATAAAAGTGTAAAAAAAGAGAAAAAAACGCCCATAAAGATAAATAAATAAAAAAAACGCCCAATTTTTTTGTTATTGTTCTTCTCTCTCTATTTTTCTCTCTCTATTGCTCTGTTTTACTGTATTTTATGCTTAACTGTAATGTTTTATTGTTGTGTTATATCGTGTTTGCTTTGCAGGTATGTCCTACTGTTATACTGTAATGTTACTGTGTTTTATTGTTTAACCGGTACGCCATTCAGTTACAGCATGGGTTTATTTATTTTGACAGCAACAGGGTTTGCTCTCACGATACGTAAATCTGTGACTGCAGTGCTGTAGGAAGTGATTTCACCACCACAGTATGCTAATTAGCCGCTAATTAGCCGCTAATTTGCCGCTATGCTAATTAGCCGCTAGACTGCTTTTACAAGCAGTGGGAGGAAACGTCTCCCCCCCTCCCACCATCTTTCATGGTTTTCTCTGGCTCTCCTGTCCCACCGGCAAACCCAAGAATGCAGCCGGTGGTTCCGCCAGCTGATCATAGAGCTGATTGGAGAATGGCTCCAATCATCTCTATGGCCTAAGAAACAGCGCCATTGGGAAATAGGGAAAGCATCTTATCAGACCGATCTTGGTGTGGTCAGATGCTTTAAGGGCTGAGGAGAGATATAGAGTCTAATAGACCCCACATTTTTCAAAAAAGAAATCACATCACATTGCCTGTGATAACAATAAAAATAATAAAAAAAATAAAAAAATTAAAGGGACATTGTAAAAATAGAATAAAAAGCAAAATGAATAATAAAAAAATAAATAAAAAAAAATAAAGCAACTCTGTCTACCCCCGTGCACGCAAAGGTGAACGCAAGTGTCGGTCTCGTGTCGTATGTAAACAGCAATTGCACCAGGCATGTGAAATATCACTGCAAACGTCAGATCAAGGGCAATAATTCTAGTAGTAGGAGACCTCCTCTGTAAATCTAAATTGGTAACCTGTAAAGGCTTTTAAAACCTTTAAAAATGTATATAGTTTGTCACCCCTGCACGGGTGTGTGTAATTTTAAAGCATGTCGTGTTTGGTATCTATGTACTCAGCATAAGATCATCTTTTATATTTCACCAAACATTTGGGCAATATAGTGTGTCTTTTTAACCACTTCCTTCCCGCCCATAGACATATGACGTCCACAGATGGGATCTCCCATCCTGGGTGGACGTCATATGACGTCCTCTGCTTTGAGGGGGGATATCTGAATGATGCCTGCAGCTAGAGGCATCATTCAGATATCCATTTTTTGTGCCGGCGATTCTGCGCACACCATAAGAACGATCATAGCGGCGGTTCCGCCGCTTGATCGTTCTTATAGGCGGCGGGAGGGGACATCCCCCCCTGCCGCCGCCATCCGGTGCTTCTCTGGGCTCTCCTGTGCGATTTGGGACCCGGAGCGAATCTTCCGGCGTCGTTGGTGGGTCACGTGATGAGCATAGAGATGACTAGTGACCAGATGGTCACCAGTCATCTCTATGATCGTCGGAGGCCTGGGCGCGATGTGATGACGTCACGCCCGGGTCCTCAAATGTAAACAAAGCCGCCATTGCGGCTAGTAAGTATGAGATTGGTGAAAAAAATTTCACTGATCTCATGCTTTCCAGCCTGGAGGAGAGATGTGGGGTCTTATTGACCCCGCATCTCTCGATAAAGAGGACCTGTCACACACATTCCTATTACAAGGGATGTTTACATTCCTTGTAATAGGAATAAAAGTGATCAAAAAAAAAAGTGTAAAAAAAAAAAAAAAAAAAAAAAAAAAACGTAAAAAATAAATAAATATATATATATTTTTTTTAAACGCCCGTCCCCAATAGCTCGCGCTTAGAAGCGAACACACACGTAAGTCCAATATGTAAACACCGTTTAAACCACACATGTGAGGTATCGCCGCGTGCGTCAGAGCGCGTGCAACAATTCTAGCACTAGACCTCCTCTGTAACTCTAACCTGGTAACCTGTAAAAATTTTCAAATTGTCGCCTATGGAGATTTTTAAGTACCGAAGTTTGGCGCCATTCCATGAGTGTGCGCAATTTTAAAACGTGACATGTTAGGTATCTATTTACTCGGCGTACCATTATCTTTCATATTTTACAAAGAAATTGGGCTAACTTTACTGTTTTGTTATTTTTTAATTCACGAAATTTTCAAAACTTTGTGACAAAAAGATCTGCAAAATACTCAACATGCCTCTCAGCAAATAGCTTGGGGTGTCTACTTTCCAAAATGGGGTCATTTGGGGGGGGGGGGGAGGGTTGTGCTATCTTGGCATTTCATGGCCTCCGAAACTGTGATTGGTAGTGAGGAGTGAAATCAAAAATTTACAACCTAATGCCGCGTACACACGATCAGAATTTCCAACAACAAATGTTCGATGTGAGCTTTTGGTCGGATATTCCGACCGTGTGTAGGCTCCATCGGACATTTGCTGTCGGAATTTCCAAAAACAAATGTTTGAGAGCAGGTTCTCAATTTTTCCGACAAAAAAAGTTCTTGTCGGAATTTACGATCGTGTGTATCCAATTCCAAAGCACAAAAATTCTACGCATGCTCGGAATCAATTCGACGCATGCTCGGAATCATTGTACTTAATTTTTCTCGGCTCGTCGTAGTGTTGTACGTCTCCGCGTTCTTGACGTTCGGAATTTCCAAGCAACATTTGTGCAACCGTGTGTATGCAAGACAAGTTTGAGCCAACATCCGTCAGACAAAAATACACGGTTTTGTTGTCGGAAATTCCAATCGTGTGTACGCGGCATTAGAAATCCTGAAGGCGGTAATTGGTTTTCGTTTTGCTATAATAAATCCCCAAAAAATATATAAAAAAAACATTTTTTTTCCTCAGTTTAGGCCGATAAGTATTCTTCTACATATTTTTGGTAAAAAAATCGCAATAAGCGTTTATTGATCGGTTTGCGCAAAAGTTATAGCATCTACAAAATATGGGATAGTTTTATGGCATAATTAGTCTTTCTTTGGGTGGTAATTGTGCCCATGAAACCTACACCAAACTTTTCTTCCAGATGAAATCAACACCCACAATGCTAGGCAGCCTAGAAGTCCTGCAGAGATTCCACATCCCAAAAACACCTAATCAGTGACATCAGCATCAGGGGATTCATAGCTGCTGGTAATCCAGGACCGATTCATTTTGATAAATGTCAGACGGTCCACCGAGTCTGTGGACAGATGTGTTCTATTATCAGTAGTGATGAGCCGAACACCCCCGGGTTCGGTTCGCACCAGAACCCGCGAACGGACCGAAAGTTCGAACGAACATTAGAACCCTATTAAATACAATGGATGCGAACGTTCGAATTCTAAAGTGCTAATTATAACAACTATTATGCATGTTATTGTCCTAAAAAGGGTTTGGGAACCCGGGTTCTGCACCAGGGGACATGTATCAATGCAAAAATAAGTTTTAAAAACGGTCGTTTTCCGGGAGCAGTCATTTTAATGATGCATAAAGTGAAAAAAAAAAAGTCAAATATTCCTTTAAATATCGTACCTGGGGGGTGTCTAAAGTATGCCTGTGAAGTGCCACGTGTTTCCCGTGTTTAGAACTGTCCCTGCACAAAATGACACTTCTAAAGGAAAAAAAAGCCATTTAAAACTGCTTGCGGCTTTAATGTAATGTCTGGTCCCGGTAATATGGATGAAAATCTTTAAGAAAAATGGCATAGCTACCCCATGACCCCCCCCCCTACCCCAGCCCATTACCAGCCCCTTTGGGTCTTGTATGGATATTAAGGGGAACCCCGCACATAAAATAAAAAAGGCCCTATATACTCTGAACAGCCGTATACAGGCGGTGCATACAAGACAGGGACTGTAGGTTTGTTCTTATGTAGAATCTGTTTGTAATTTTGAACAGGTACATTGTTGAAGTGTAGCTCCAGACCAAAAATCTATTTTTAAACTTTTTGGAAAACATAGGTAAGGGTTATCACCCCTGTAACATTTGTTTTGCTGTCTGTGCCCCTGTTCAGAACATTTCACCTCACTTTCCGTCCTAATGACAACTGTTTTTGAAATGTGGTGTTTTTCTTGAAACAAGGATTGCTGATAAAGCATCAGTACAGAGGAGACACCTTTCTCCCATATTTATTCTTACAGGAGAGAATTTTCCTTCCTAGTGGTAGATTTCCTCTCACTTCCTGTTGTCTTCTTGCGTTTGCAAGTAGGAGTCGTTTGTAAGTTGGATGTTTGAAAGTAGGGACCTGCCGTATATACTCTGCAGAAATAGGCCCCTTAGTTGTTGGTGTTGGCACAACACTGTAAGCACTCACAGTTACTCTTGGTTGGTGCTGGAACGCCCTGCTGTCAACTATTATATCAGGAATTTTAATTACATATAATTGTTGAACAGTGGTAGTAAAAATTGGGCCTTTGATGGTGGTGCTGGTGCCACAACACTGTAAGCCCTGACAGTTACTCTTGGTGGGTGCAGCAATGGGCCCTGCTGTGAATTATTAGATCAAGAATTGTAATTACATGCCCCTGTTGAACAGGGGCTGAAAAATTGGGCCTTAGGCACTGGTGGCACAACACTGCAACCCTTCACAGATACTGTACTTGGAGCACAGCAATGAGCCCTGTTGCAAAGTATTGCTTCAAAAATTGTAATGACACGCCCCTGTTAAACAGGGGCTGAAAAATTGGGCCTTAGGCACTGGTGGCACAACACTGCAACTCCTCACAGATACTGTACTTGGAGCACAGCAATGAGCCCTGTTGCAAAGTATTGCTTCAAAAATTGTAATTACACGCCACTGTTAAACAGGGGCTGAAAAATTGGGCGTTAGGCACTGGTGGCGGCACCCATAAACAAAAATGATCTTCCAAGCTATCATCATCAATCGTATCATTGAGGACTCGGAGGAGGAGGATAGCCAGTCAACATAACAGCACAGGCACTCAGCATCAGCATCAGTCTTGAAGGGATGTGACATTTTAAAATCAATTAGTCTGTTATATCAGCATCAGGTGTGTGGTAGCTGGTGGTGATCCAAGACTGGTTCATCTTGATGAAAGTCAGTCGATCAACCGAGTCGGTGGACAGGCGCACCCTGTGATCCGTGACAAATCCTCCAGCAGCACTGAATGTGCGTTCCGAAAGAACGCTGGATGCAGGACAGGCCAGTAGCTCAATTGCATACTGTGCAAGCTCTGGCCAGTGATCCATCCTCAAGACCCAGTAAGCCAGAGGATTTTCGGTGGGGAAGGTGTCCAAGTCTGACCTTGCCACTAGATATTCCTGCACCATGTTTATCAGACGCTGGCGATGGTTGCTGGAACCGATCATACTTTGGGGCTGCGGACTAAAGAATTGTCTGAACGCATCGGTCAGACGGCCACCTTCCCCACCGCTCCTTCTTTGACTGGCCGAAGCCTCAGCAACTCGTTGTCCAGGACCAGGAGTTTGCAACCTCCCAGTCTCTGGGAACGCGTTGCACAGACCTTTCTGCAAGGCCTCCCGGAGTTGTCTCATCCTCTGCTCCCTCTGCGACGGTAACATAAGGTCCGCAACCTTACCCTTGTACCGTGGATCAAGGAGAGTGGCCAGCCAGTAATGGTCCCTCTCCTTGATCCGAAGAATACGAGGATCCTTCCGCAGACTTTGCAGGATCAGGGAGGCCATGCAGCGTAGGTTTGCTGAGGCATTCGCTCCGGAGTCCTCTGGGTCACTAAGGACGACATGATCCGCAGCCACCTCCTCCCAGCCACGTACAAGTCCACTGGTTTCTTGGGACTGTAAATCATCCCTAAAAGACTGCTGCTGATGATGCTGAGTGCCAGCCTCCACCTCCATGCTGACACAATCCTCCTCCTCCTCCTCCTCCTCCTCCTCCTCCTCCTCCTCTTCCTGTGCGATGGGTGGGACAGAAGGAACACTGTCTGGGTAAAGGGGGCCTTGAGAGGCAAGGAAGTCCTCCTCTTCCTGCCTCTGTTCTGCCTCAAGTGCCCTGTCCATTATTCCACGCAGCGTGTGCTCCAACAGGTGGACAAGAGGTACAGTGTCACTGATGCATGCACTGTCACTGCTCACCATCCTCGTGGCCTCCTCAAATGGTGCCAGGACAGTGCATGCATCCCTGATCATGCCCCACTGGCGTGGAGAAAAAAAACCAAGCTCCCCTGACCCTGTCCTGGTGCCGTAGTCGCACAGGTACTCATTGATGGCCCTCTGCTGCGTGTGCAGCCGCTGCAGCATGGCCAACGTTGAGTTCCACCTGGTGGGCATGTCACATATAAGGCGGTTCTTGGGCAGGTTCAACTCCTTTTGCAGCTCAGCCAGGCGAGCACTGGCATTATAAGATCTGCGGAAATGCACACAGACTTTCCTGGCCTGCCTCAGGACATCCTGTAAGCCCGGGTACCTGCCCAAGAACCGCTGCACCACCAGGTTAAGGACGTGAGCCACACAGGGCACATGGGTCAGTTGTCCCTGTCGGAGGGCGGAGAGGAGGTTGGTGCCATTGTCGCAAACCACCATTCCTGGCTTAAGCTGGCGTGGCGTCAACCACCTCTCGGCCTGGCCCTGCAGAGCAGACAGGACCTCTGCCCCAGTGTGGCTTCTGTCCCCCAAACACACCAGCGCAAGCACGGCATGGCATCTTTTTGCCTGCGTACTTGCGTAGCCCCGTGAACGGCTACGGAGCACCGCTGGTTCATAGGACAAACCACAGGAAGAGGCCATGGAGGAAGAAGAAGAGGAGGGGGTGGAGGAGAGAGGTGTGTCACAACCAGTAGTAGCATTTTGGAGGCGTGGCGGTGGGACAACCTCCAACACTACTGCACCTTGTCCTGAATCCTTCCCAGCTGCCAAAAGAGTGACCCAATGGGCCGTGAAAGAAAGGTAACGTCCCTGTCCATGCCTGCTGGACCATGAGTCAGCGGTAATATGCACCTTACCGCTGACCGCCCTGTCCAGCGAGGCCAAGACATTGCCTTCCACATGCCGGTAGAGAGCCGGAATAGCCTTCCGTGAGAAAAAGTGGCGTTTGGGAACCTGCCACTGAGGAACCGCACATTGCACAAACTCACGGAAGGGGGCCGAGTCTACCAACTGAAAAGGCAGCAGTTGAAGCGCTAGCAATTTAGCCAAGCTAGCATTCAACCGCTGGGCATGTGGATGGCTGGGAGTGAACTTCTTTCGACGGTCCAGCAGCTGGGGCAGGGAAATTTGCCTGCTAGAATCGGACGTCGGTGTACTGCTAGCAGAGTGGGCGCAAGTACTTGGCTGTGACACACCTAATTCTACACCTTCATTCCTCTCAGTGCATGTTTCAGAGAGGACTGAAGTTATAGTGGGGTTGGAGATCCCAGCTGATGCGGTGCAAGGAGAGGTCCGCTTTGTTCTTTGGTGTGGGTCTTTGAGGTAGGCTTGCCAACGAGCTGCATGGCAGGTCAACATATGTCTGGTCAGGCATGTGGTACCCAAGCGGCTGATGTTTTGGCCACGCGATATACGCTTGAGACATATGTTGCAAACAGCAGCTGTGCGATCTGATGCACTAGCCTCAAAAAAGGCCCACACCAAAGAACTTTTTGAATGACGGGCAGAGGCAGCGCCCTGCACAGGCGGAGCTCTGCGGTGTGATTCCGTCGGTGTACTGCCCTTACGCTGGCCACCAAAGGGCATCCTGCCTCGTTGGAGATGTGCCTCCTCCTCATCCTCCTCCTCCTCCTCTCTCCTATTAGGCACCCACGTGGAGTCATTGACCTCATCATCCCCTCCCTCCTCATCACTGGAGCCAATCTGGCAGTATGCTGCAGCTGCTGGAACATGACTGCCAGATTGGTGTCCTTCTTGAGCATCCCCTCTGTCTGCTCTCACGCTACTGCCTTCCTCTAGCTGGGTTTCATCATCAGACCCTTCGAAACGCTGGGCATCCTCCTGGAGCATGTACCCAACACTGTGCTGAAACAGTTCGGGGGACTCCTCAGGAGGAGGACATGGTGGGTCTAGGGAAGGAGTGACTGATGATTTGTCTGACATTGATACCAGGGAAGACGACGCTTTGGCAGCTGCTTTTCCAGTACCCTGAGCCTGGGTGAGAGAGGATGAGGAGGAGGAGGAGGGCTTGGTCATCCACTCTACCAAGTCTTCGGCATGATGTGGCTCAACATGTCCAGCTGCCGAAAAGAAGGACAAGCGTGTCCCATGGCCATGTGCTGATGACAATGCACCGCGTCCACGACCAGCACTGTTGCCCCCAGACACAGAGCCTGCTTGCCCTCTTTTATTGCCTCCTGACTGTCTGCCTCTCCTTGTTTGCCTTCCAGACATTCTAATAGATGGCCTGCAGGGAGATGGGAAAAAAGCAATAAGGGCTACCTTCAGGTGTCCTTCTCTGTCCCTTGAAACAAGGACTTTCACAGTGAAAGAAACTGACACTGTCCCTACCTAGAGTTTTCTGTCCCTAGAATAAATGTTTTTTTTAATCACAATATAGCACAAGGACAATTCACTCAATGTCTCTCCAGGTCCCTGGAAACAAGGACTTGCAGAGTGAAAGAAACTGACACTGTCCCTACCTAGAGTTTTCTGTCCCTAGAATAAATGTTTTTTTTAATCACAATATAGCACAAGGACAATTCACTCAATGTCTCTCCAGGTCCCTGGAAACAAGGACTTGCAGAGTGAAAGAAACTGACACTGTCCCTACCTAGAGTTTTCTGTCCCTAGAATAAATGTTTTTTTTAAGCACAATATAGCACAAGGACAATTAACTCACTGTCCTTACAGGTCCCTGGAAACAAGGACTTGCAGAGTGAAAAAAAAAAAACAAACACTCTCCCTACCTAGAGTTTTCTGTCCCTAGAAAAAATGTTTTTTTTTAAGCACAATATAGCACAAGGACAATTAACTCACTGTCCTTACAGGTCCCTGGAAACAAGGACTTGCAGAGTGAAAGAAAAAAAACACTCTCCCTACCTACAGTTTTCTGTCCCTAGAAAAAATGTTTTTTTTAATCACAATATAGCACAAGGAAAATTAACTCACTGTCCTTACAGGTCCCTGGAAACAAGGACTTGCAGAGTGAAAGAAACTGACACTGTCCCTACCTAGAGTTTTCTGTCCCTAGAATAAATGTTTTTTTTAATCACAATATAGCACAAGGAAAATTAACTCACTGTCCTTACAGGTCCCTGGAAACAAGGACTTGCAGAGTGAAAGAAACTGACACTGTCCCTACCTAGAGTTTTCTGTCCCTAGAATAAATGTTTTTTTTAAGCACAATATAGCACAAGGACAATTAACTCACTGTCCTTACAGGTCCCTGGAAACAAGGACTTGCAGAGTGAAAGAAAAAAAACAAACACTCTCCCTACCTACAGTTTTCTGTCCCTAGAAAAAATGTTTTTTTTAATCACAATATAGCACAAGGAAAATTAACTCACTGTCCTTACAGGTCCCTGGAAACAAGGACTTGCAGAGTGAAAGAAAAAAAACACTCTCCCTACCTACAGTTTTCTGTCCCTAGAAAAAATGTTTTTTTTAATCACAATATAGCACAAGGAAAATTAACTCACTGTCCTTACAGGTCCCTGGAAACAAGGACTTGCAGAGTGAAAGAAACTGACACTGTCCCTACCTAGAGTTTTCTGTCCCTAGAATAAATGTTTTTTTTAATCACAATATAGCACAAGGAAAATTAACTCACTGTCCTTACAGGTCCCTGGAAACAAGGACTTGCAGAGTGAAAGAAACTGACACTGTCCCTACCTAGAGTTTTCTGTCCCTAGAATAAATGTTTTTTTTAAGCACAATATAGCACAAGGACAATTAACTCACTGTCCTTACAGGTCCCTGGAAACAAGGACTTGCAGAGTGAAAGAAAAAAAACACTCTCCCTACCTACAGTTTTCTGTCCCTAGAAAAAATGTTTTTTTTAATCACAATATAGCACAAGGAAAATTAACTCACTGTCCTTACAGGTCCCTGGAAACAAGGACTTGCAGAGTGAAAGAAAAAAAACACTCTCCCTACCTACAGTTTTCTGTCCCTAGAAAAAATGTTTTTTTTAATCACAATATAGCACAAGGAAAATTAACTCACTGTCCTTACAGGTCCCTGGAAACAAGGACTTGCAGAGTGAAAGAAACTGACACTGTCCCTACCTAGAGTTTTCTGTCCCTAGAATAAATGTTTTTTTTAATCACAATATAGCACAAGGACAATTCACTCAATGTCTCTCCAGGTCCCTGGAAACAAGGACTTGCAGAGTGAAAGAAACTGACACTGTCCCTACCTAGAGTTTTCTGTCCCTAGAATAAATGTTTTTTTTAAGCACAATATAGCACAAGGACAATTAACTCACTGTCCTTACAGGTCCCTGGAAACAAGGACTTGCAGAGTGAAAGAAAAAAAACACTCTCCCTACCTACAGTTTTCTGTCCCTAGAAAAAATGTTTTTTTTAATCACAATATAGCACAAGGAAAATTAACTCACTGTCCTTACAGGTCCCTGGAAACAAGGACTTGCAGAGTGAAAGAAACTGACACTGTCCCTACCTAGAGTTTTCTGTCCCTAGAATAAATGTTTTTTTTAATCACAATATAGCACAAGGAAAATTAACTCACTGTCCTTACAGGTCCCTGGAAACAAGGACTTGCAGAGTGAAAGAAACTGACACTGTCCCTACCTAGAGTTTTCTGTCCCTAGAATAAATGTTTTTTTTAAGCACAATATAGCACAAGGACAATTAACTCACTGTCCTTACAGGTCCCTGGAAACAAGGACTTGCAGAGTGAAAGAAACTGACACTGTCCCTACCTAGAGTTTTCTGTCCCTAGAATAAATGTTTTTTTTAATCACAATATAGCACAAGGAAAATTAACTCACTGTCCTTACAGGTCCCTGGAAACAAGGACTTGCAGAGTGAAAGAAACTGACACTGTCCCTACCTAGAGTTTTCTGTCCCTAGAATAAATGTTTTTTTTAATCACAATATAGCACAAGGAAAATTAACTCACTGTCCTTACAGGTCCCTGGAAACAAGGACTTGCAGAGTGAAAGAAACTGACACTGTCCCTACCTAGAGTTTTCTGTCCCTAGAATAAATGTTTTTTTTAAGCACAATATAGCACAAGGACAATTAACTCACTGTCCTTACAGGTCCCTGGAAACAAGGACTTGCAGAGTGAAAGAAAAAAAACACTCTCCCTACCTACAGTTTTCTGTCCCTAGAAAAAATGTTTTTTTTAATCACAATATAGCACAAGGAAAATTAACTCACTGTCCTTACAGGTCCCTGGAAACAAGGACTTGCAGAGTGAAAGAAACTGACACTGTCCCTACCTAGAGTTTTCTGTCCCTAGAATAAATGTTTTTTTTAATCACAATATAGCACAAGGAAAATTAACTCACTGTCCTTACAGGTCCCTGGAAACAAGGACTTGCAGAGTGAAAGAAAAAAAACACTCTCCCTACCTACAGTTTTCTGTCCCTAGAAAAAATGTTTTTTTTAATCACAATATAGCACAAGGAAAATTAACTCACTGTCCTTACAGGTCCCTGGAAACAAGGACTTGCAGAGTGAAAGAAACTGACACTGTCCCTACCTAGAGTTTTCTGTCCCTAGAATAAATGTTTTTTTTAATCACAATATAGCACAAGGACAATTCACTCAATGTCTCTCCAGGTCCCTGGAAACAAGGACTTGCAGAGTGAAAGAAACTGACACTGTCCCTACCTAGAGTTTTCTGTCCCTAGAATAAATGTTTTTTTTAAGCACAATATAGCACAAGGACAATTAACTCACTGTCCTTACAGGTCCCTGGAAACAAGGACTTGCAGAGTGAAAGAAAAAAAACACTCTCCCTACCTACAGTTTTCTGTCCCTAGAAAAAATGTTTTTTTTAATCACAATATAGCACAAGGAAAATTAACTCACTGTCCTTACAGGTCCCTGGAAACAAGGACTTGCAGAGTGAAAGAAAAAAAACAAACACTCTCCCTACCTACAGTTTTCTGTCCCTAGAAAAAATGTTTTTTTTTAATCACAATATAGCACAAGGAAAATTAACTCACTGTCCTTACAGGTCCCTGGAAACAAGGACTTGCAGAGTGAAAGAAACTGACACTGTCCCTACCTAGAGTTTTCTGTCCCTAGAATAAATGTTTTTTTTAATCACAATATAGCACAAGGAAAATTAACTCACTGTCCTTACAGGTCCCTGGAAACAAGGACTTGCAGAGTGAAAGAAACTGACACTGTCCCTACCTAGAGTTTTCTGTCCCTAGAATAAATGTTTTTTTTAAGCACAATATAGCACAAGGACAATTAACTCACTGTCCTTACAGGTCCCTGGAAACAAGGACTTGCAGAGTGAAAGAAAAAAAACACTCTCCCTACCTACAGTTTTCTGTCCCTAGAAAAAATGTTTTTTTTAATCACAATATAGCACAAGGAAAATTAACTCACTGTCCTTACAGGTCCCTGGAAACAAGGACTTGCAGAGTGAAAGAAACTGACACTGTCCCTACCTAGAGTTTTCTGTCCCTAGAATAAATGTTTTTTTTAATCACAATATAGCACAAGGAAAATTAACTCACTGTCCTTACAGGTCCCTGGAAACAAGGACTTGCAGAGTGAAAGAAACTGACACTGTCCCTACCTAGAGTTTTCTGTCCCTAGAATAAATGTTTTTTTTAAGCACAATATAGCACAAGGACAATTAACTCACTGTCCTTACAGGTCCCTGGAAACAAGGACTTGCAGAGTGAAAGAAACTGACACTGTCCCTACCTAGAGTTTTCTGTCCCTAGAATAAATGTTTTTTTTAATCACAATATAGCACAAGGAAAATTAACTCACTGTCCTTACAGGTCCCTGGAAACAAGGACTTGCAGAGTGAAAGAAACTGACACTGTCCCTACCTAGAGTTTTCTGTCCCTAGAATAAATGTTTTTTTTAATCACAATATAGCACAAGGACAATTAACTCACTGTCCTTACAGGTCCCTGGAAACAAGGACTTGCAGAGTGAAAGAAACTGACACTGTCCCTACCTAGAGTTTTCTGTCCCTAGAATAAATGTTTTTTTTAAGCACAATATAGCACAAGGACAATTAACTCACTGTCCTTACAGGTCCCTGGAAACAAGGACTTGCAGAGTGAAAGAAACTGACACTGTCCCTACCTAGAGTTTTCTGTCCCTAGAATAAATGTTTTTTTTAATCACAATATAGCACAAGGAAAATTAACTCACTGTCCTTACAGGTCCCTGGAAACAAGGACTTGCAGAGTGAAAGAAACTGACACTGTCCCTACCTAGAGTTTTCTGTCCCTAGAATAAATGTTTTTTTTAATCACAATATAGCACAAGGACAATTAACTCACTGTCCTTACAGGTCCCTGGAAACAAGGACTTGCAGAGTGAAAGAAACTGACACTGTCCCTACCTAGAGTTTTCTGTCCCTAGAATAAATGTTTTTTTTAAGCACAATATAGCACAAGGACAATTAACTCACTGTCCTTACAGGTCCCTGGAAACAAGGACTTGCAGAGTGAAAGAAACTGACACTGTCCCTACCTAGAGTTTTCTGTCCCTAGAATAAATGTTTTTTTTAAGCACACTATAGCAGAAGCACAAAACACACTGACACTCTCCCTACCTATCCTTCTCTTTCCCTAAACTAAAGGAATCCAGGTTAAGCAAGAAAGAAATAACAGTCACTGTCCCTGCCTATGCTACTCTATCCCTGCTCCGGAACACACTACACTAGGCCGCCGTGCTGGCGGCCTTTTATAGTGTGGGGCGTGTACTAAACACCCTCAGCAATAATTGGCCACAGGCATCCTGCCTGTGGCCAATCATTGCTCTCCTCGCTGCCGGCGCTGTGATTGGCCAAGCATGCGGGGTCACAGTGCATGCTTGGCCAATCACAGCGCCTGGATGACACTGCGATGGCGTAGTGCATTGTGGGCCGTTCGCGTCACTCGAATTTGGCGCGAACGGCCCAAATCGTTCGATCTTCGTCGAACGATCGAACAGCCAATGTTCGAGTCGAACGTATGTTCGACTCGAACACGAAGCTCATCCCTAATTATCAGTAACAAAATCTCCAGCAGCACTGAATGACTATTCGGAAAGCACACTGGATGCAGGGCAGCCCAGCAGTTCAATTGCATACTGGGCAAGGTCTGGCCAGTGGTCTATTTTTATGACCCAGTAATCCAGTGGAACGTTGACTGCAAAGCTCTCCCTCTCTGTTTGCTCCCCTACATAATCGTCCACCGTGTGATGCAGACGCTGCCAATGGGATGTGGAAGCTGACAGTGCTGGGTGGCGAGGACTAAAAAAATTGTGCTATGCATCACTTAGGTGCCCGCCTTCTCCACCACTCCTCTCTTGACCAACAGAAGCCTCAAAACTACGTTTTCCACGACACTGTATCCTAGTCGTTAAAATCATTAGATAAACTCCTCTTTAAGGTGTCCTTTCATCTTTTGCACTCTCTGTGGGGACGGGAAAAGTTTTGAGACTTTCCCCTTGTAACGGTGGTCAAGGAGGGTTGTCAACCAATAGTGGCACGTATTCTTGGGTCCTTTTGCAGGCTTTGAACCATGAGCGATCCCATGCACCGCAAATTTGCTGATTCGTGAGAAGTAGACTCCTCTGGGTCACTGAGGATTATAGTATCTGGAACTGCTTCCTCCCAGCTACGTACTACTCCTAAGGGTTCTGCGGCTGGAAAACCATCTTAGTGTTTGACGTATGTCTTCCTCTGCTTCAATGCCTCCAAAACTGCCCGAATCCTCCTTCTCCTCCTCCCTCTCTTTTTGTGTGTTCTGTGGTATAGGAACAATGGTGTCTGCATAAAGTGGACTTTGAGAGGAAAAGAAGTCCTCCTCTTCCTCCTGCTGCTCTGCCTTGAGTGCCCTGTACATAATGCCAAGCAGAGTCTGCTCCATAAGGAACACAACAGGAATTGTGTCACTGATGCATGCATTGTCATGGTTCACCATCCTTGTGGCCTCCTCAAATGGTGACAGTACAGTGCATGCCTCCTTTATGAGCAGCCATTTGCAGTAATGCACTGGAATATACTGCGTTAAGCATGCACTATTGCACAGAAATGTACTGCGTTAAACGGCACGTAATGCACTGAAATATATGGCGTTAAATTTGCAGTAACGCACAGAACTGTACAGCAGTAAACTTGCACACTGAACATGGCCAATATTGAAAGAATACTTTTATAGTGTGGCGCGGGACTAACACTGGATATCATCATGACAGCGTCCAATCATGGCTCTGGCAGTGCTCTGTGCCTTGATTGGGAAAAGATTTCATTGCTTCAGCCAATCAGGGCTTTCAATGCACTTTGCGGCAGCGCAGTCAATTGTAGTCGTACGGCGGGCCAAACAAATGGTCGAATGCCCTGATAATTCGGTTGTTCAGCGAACGTTCACCCTTCCCTACTCCCTATATTTCATTCTCCAGAAAATAAAAAGGAAGAGTGGAAACCCTAGGGCAACAAGCAGACCCAAGAACTCAAGAAAATACATCTTACTAACAGGAGTGAGTGAGTGAATAACTTGTATAGTGCTACAAATGCGAACTAAATCGCCTCAAGGCGCTTTGCATCCAGTGACGTCCTGATCCATCACAAGAGGTGGGTCTTAAGTTCTTTCCTGAAGGCCCGATGGTTTTCTTCCATGCGGATATCCGTGGGTAGAGCGTTCCATAGCCGTGGTCCTTGGACTGCAAATCTTCGTTCCCCCTTTGTTTTGTAGCGGGACTTGGGGATGTGAAGGAGGTTTTGGTTTGTTGATTGGAGAGCGCGATTGGGGGTGTAGTGTTTTATCTTCTCGCATAGATATTGAGGAGCGTTTCCTTGTGTGCACTTGTGAGTGAGGCAGAGGGTCTTGAATGTGATCCGATCCTTTACGGTTAGCCAATGAAGGGTCCTCAGTGATGGGGGTGATGGATTCCCAAGGTTTTTTTCCCGTTACCAGCCTGGCAGCCGTGTTCTGGACGACTTGTAGGCGCGAAATCTGGTATTTGGGTAGTCCGAGGTAGAGGGCGTTTGCGTAGTCGAGTCGCGAGTTGATAATTGTTCCAACTTCTACTGCTGTGTCCTCTTCCGGGATGAAGGGGATGAGTCTATGCAGCAGGCGGAGGAGATGGTGAGATCCGCTGGCTACTGATCCTATTTGTGCATCCATCCACATCTCCGAGTCAAAGATGACTCCGAGACTTTTGACTTTAGTGCTTGGGGTAATGGTCTGTCCAAGGATGGTGGGGAGTGTCCAAGAAGTTTTAGTTTTTGTCTTGATTGTAGTGGATCCAAGAGTTTGTAAGTGTCCAAGTGATGTTGTAGCTGTTGTACTACTGCTTTCTCCATAATCTTGGAGATGGTGTTGAGGCTTGTTACCGGTCTGCGGTGGTTTGGGTTTTTGGGGTCGAGGTTGGGTTTCTTTAGAAGGGGTTTAATTATGCCTTGCTTGAGAGAGCTCGGAACAATACCTTCTTTGAATGATTGATTGATGGTGTGTTATGGTAGGTGCTAGAATTACGGTACATTCTTTCAGGAGTTTTGTAGAAATTATGTCATTTGGAGATGTGCTGTCTCTGAGGCTTCTGATTATGTTTTTCGTGGTGTCGATGGTGATCGGGACCAGCGAAAATTTTGTCAATTATATAATGTTCATATTGATTTCCTCTATTTGCTTTGGCGGGATGGGGTTGTTTTTTTTTTTTCTGTTGAATTATTTCCCGAATGTTTCCGATTTTTTCGATAAAAAAATCCGATAGCTCATTACAGAACTCTTGGGTTTCGCTTTCAGGAGGTTCTAGGCAGGTGGGGTTCATAGTCTGAGCGACTAGTTTGAAGAGTTCACGAGGTCAGTTTAGGGCTTTTTTGATGGTGTTTGAGAAATGTTCCTTTTTTGCTCTGAAAATTGCTTTGTGATATTTCTCAAGCCCTGTCAAAACCTTTCATCAGTCTTGCCTACATACCATCAGTCAAAAAACCGACCGTTCCAAACGCTGTGACGTAAAACACTCTGATGACACGAGAAAAATGAAGTTCAATGCTTCTGAGCATGCGTCGACTTGATTCTGAGCATGCGTGGGTTTTTTATCCGATGGAGTTCCCCACAGAGGATAGTAATTTGCTATCGGTTTTTTAACCATCGGATAAATTTAAAACATGTTCTATTTTTAAACACCAATGGAAAAAAGACCGATGGGGCCCATACACGATCGGTTTGTCCGATGAAAAAAGTCCATCGGACTGTTTTCATCGGTTAAACCTATCGCGTGTACAGGGCTTTAGTGAGTGCTTTGTAGTTAATGCGGTTTTCCTCAGTTGGGTTTCTTCTCCGGGCTCCTTCGGCCCTTCTGCGTTCTTGCTTCAGTAGAGTAAGAGTGTCATTAAACCAGCCCGAGTTGTTTTTGCGAATGAGTGCTCTGCGTCTAGGAGCGACTATGTCTGCTGTTTGTAGTAATGCTTTGTTTAAGGAGTTGAGTGTTTGTTCCGTTGAGTGTTTGTGATTTTGCGTTCCTATTTTTTTTGATAGTGTAGTTTTGAAGAGTTCCGAGTGTAATTTCTTCTGAGATCTTGTCCAGTATGTTGTTATTGAGTGTTCCGGTTTTTGGTAGATGGTGTTGGTGGTAATTTTAAATTTGATAGCGTGGTGGTCCGTCTATGGTAACGGCATGTTATCCAGTGTGTTGATGTCCAAATTTTGTTTGAAGATGAGGTCAAGAATGTGACCCGATCCATGCGTGGGGGCATTTATCAATTGCTGCAGACCTAGTTCTGGCGATGGGGTCCTGAGTGGAGTTAGCCCAGAGGTTGAAGTCCATAGTAATAAGAAGTTTTTGGTTTTTAAAGTATATGTCGAGATGAATTCGGTAAGGGGTGTGAGGAGATTTGTCTTTGGTCCTGGCGGTCTGTAGCATAGCAGTATGTGGGTGGTGTCCTGTGGTGTTGTTTGGAGTTGCAGAGTAGGGATGAGCTCGGTGTTCGAGTCGAACATAGGTTCGACTCAAACATCGGCTGTTCACGCGTTCGGCGAACAACGAACGATTTGGGCCGTTCGTGCCAAATTCGAGTGACGCGAACGGCCCACAATACACTGCGCCATCGCAGTGTAATCCCGGCGCTGTGATTGGCCAAGCATGCACTGTGACCCTGCATGCTTGGCAAATCACAGCGCCGGCACCGAGGAGAGCAATGATTGGCCACAGGCAGGATGCCTGTGGCCAATTATAGCTGAGGGGGTTTAGTACATGCCCCACACTATAAAAGGCCGCCAGCGCGGCGGCCTTGTGTAGTGTGTTCCGGAGCAGGGAAAGTGAAGGATAGGCAGGGACAGTGTCAAATCTTGTCAAATCTATTCTTTGCTAAACCTTGTGTGTAGGGACAGAGAAGGATAGGCATGGAGAGTGTCAGTGTCATATTCTTTGCTAAACCTTGTGTGTAGGGAGAGAGAAGGATAGGCAGGGAGAGTGTCAGTGTCATATACTTTGATAAACCTTGTGTACAGGGAGAGAGAAGGATAGGCAGGGGACAGTGTCAGTGTCATATTCTTTGCTAAACCTTGTGTGCAGGGAGAGAGAAGGATAGGCAGGGAGAGTGTCAGTGTCATATACTTTGATAAACCTTGTGTACAGGGAGAGAGAAGGATAGGCAGGGGACAGTGTCAGTGTCATATTCTTTGCTAAACCTTGTGTGCAGGGAGAGAGAAGGATAGGCAGGGAGAGTGTCAGTGTCATATACTTTGATAAACCTTGTGTGCAGGGAGAGAGAAGGATAGGCAGGGGAAAGTGTCAGTGTCATTGTTGCTAAGCCTCCTGCACATTATACACCTGAAGTTAGCCTGTATTGCTGCTTTTTCCTGGTGTGTTACACCAACAGGATTTTGCGGCACTTACAGCGGGCGGAGTGTACCTCCTGACCATATTACACCTTAACTTAGCCTGTATTGCTGCTTTTTCCTGGTGTGTTACACAAACAGGATTTTGCGGCACTTACAGCGGGCGGAGTGTGCCTCCTGACCATATTACACCTTAACTTAGCCTGTATTGCTGCTTTTTCCTGGTGTGTTACACAAACAGGATTTTGCGGCACTTACAGCGGGCGGAGTGTACCTCCTGACCATATTACACCTTAACTTAGCCTGTATTGCTGCTTTTTCCTGGTGTTACACAAACAGGATTTTGCGGCACTTACAGCGGGCGGAGTGTGCCTCCTGACCATATTACACCTTAACTTAGCCTGTATTGCTGCTTTTTCCTGGTGTGTTACACAAACAGGATTTTGTATTGCTGCTTTTCCCATTTCCCTGCAGGCCATTAGAATGTCTGGAAGGCAAACAAGGAGAGGCAGACAGTCAGGAGCCAAAAAAGAGGGCAAGCAGGCTCTGTGTCTAGAGACAACAGTGCTGGTCGTGGACGCGGTGCATCGCCATCAGCACGTGGCCATGGGACACGCTTGTCCTTCTTTTCAGCAGCTGGACGTGTTGAGCCGCATCATGCCGAAGACTTGGTAGAGTGGATGACCAAGCCCTCCTCATCCTCCTCATCCTCTCTCATCCAGGCTCAGGGTACTGGCAAAGCAGCTGCCAAAGCGTCCTCTTCCCTGGTATCAATGTCATCATCAGTCACTCCTTCCCTAGACCAACCATGTCCTCCTGAGGAGTCCCCCGAACTGTTTGAGCACAGTGTTGGGTACATGCTCCAGGAGGATGCCCAGCGTTTCGAAGGGTCTGATGATGATACCCAGCTAGAGGAAGGCAGTAGCGTGAGAGCAGACAGAGGGGATGCTCAAGAAGGACACCAATCTGGCAGTCATGTTCCAGCAGCTGCAGCATACTGCCAGATTGGCTCCAGTGATGAGGAGGGAGGGGATGATGAGGTCACTGACTCCACGTGGGTGCCTAATAGGAGAGAGGAGGAGGAGGAGGATGAGGAGGAGGAGGATGAGGAGGAGGCACATCTCCAACGAGGCAGGATGCCCTCGGGGGGCCAGCGTAAGGGCAGCACACCGATGGAATCACACCGCAGAGCTCCGCCTGTGCAAGGCGCTGCCTCTGCCCGTTATTCAAAAAGTTCTTTGGTGTGGGCCTTTTTTGAGTCAAGTGCATCAGATCGCACAGCTGCTGTTTGCAACATATGTCTCAAGCGTATATCGCGTGGCCAAAACATCAGCCGCTTGGGCACCACATGCTTGACCAGACATATGTTGACCTGCCATGCAGCTCGTTGGCAAGCCTACCTTAAAGACCCACACCAAAGAACAAAGCTGACCTCTTCTTGCACCGCATCAGCTGGGATCTCCAACCCCACTATACCTTCAGTCCTCTCTGAAACCTGCTCTGAGAGGAATGAAGGTGTAGAATTAGGTGTGTCACAGCCAAGTACTTGCGGGCACTCTGCTAGCAGTACATCAACGTCCGATTCTAGCAGGCAAATTTCCCTGCCCCAGCTGCTGCACCGTCGAAAGAAGTTCACTCCCAGCCATCCACATGCCCAGCGGTTGAATGCTAGCTTGGCTAAATTGCTAGCGCTTCAACTGCTGCCTTTTCAGTTGGTAGACTCGGCCCCCTTCCGTGAGTTTGTGCAATGTGCGGTTCCTCGGTGGCAGGTTCCCAAACGCCACTTTTTCACACGGAAGGCGATTCCGGCTCTCTACCGGCATGTGGAAGGCAATGTCTTGGCCTCGCTGGACAGGGCGGTCAGTGGTAAGGTGCATATTACCGCTGACTCATGGTCCAGCAGGCATGGACAGGGACGTTACCTTTCTTTCACGGCCCATTGGGTCACTCTTTTGGCAGCTGGGAAGGATGCAGGACAAGGTGCAGTAGTGTTGGAGGTTGTTCCACCGCCACGCCTCCAAAATGCTACTACTGGTTGTGACACACCTCTGTCCTCCACCCCCTCCTCTTCTTCTTCCTCCGTGGCCTCTTCCTGTGGTTTGTCCTCGGAACCAGTGGTGCTCCGTAGGCGTTCAAGGGGCTACGCAAGTACGCAGGCAAAAAGATGCCATGCCGTGCTTGCGCTGGTTGTGTTTGGGGGACAGGAGCCACACTGGGGCAGAGGTTCTGTCTGCTCTGCAGGGGCAGGCCGAGAGGTGGTTGACGCCACGCCAGCTTAAGCCAGGAATGGTAGTTTGCGACAATGGTACCAACCTCCTCTCCGCTCTCCGACAGGGACAACTGACCCATGTGCCCTGTGTGGCTCACGTCCTTAACCTGGTGGTGCAGCGGTTCTTGGGCAGGTACCCGGGCTTACAGGATGTCCTGAGGCAGGCCAGGAAAGTCTGTGTGCATTTCCGCAGATCTTATAATGCCAGTGCTCGCCTGGCTGAGCTGCAAAAGGAGTTGAACCTGCCCAAGAACCGCCTTATATGTGACATGCCCACCAGGTGGAGCTCAACGTTGGCCATGCTGCAGCAGGTGCACACGCAGCAGAGGGCCATCAATGAGTACCTGTGCGACTACGGCACCAGGACAGGGTCAGGGGAGCTCGGGTTTTTTTCACCACGCCAGTGGGGCATGATCAGGGATGCATGCACTGTCCTGGCACCATTTGAGGAGGCCACGAGGATGGTAAGCAGTGACAGTGCATGCATCAGTGACACTGTACCTCTTGTCCACCTGTTGGAACATACGCTGCGTGGAATAATGGACAGGGCACTTGAGGCAGAACAGAGGCAGGAAGAGGAGGACTTCCTTGCCTCTCAAGGCCCCCTTTACCCAGACAGTGTTCCTTCTGTCCCACCCATCGCACAGGAAGAAGAGGAGGAGGAGGAGGAGGATTGTGTCAGCATGGAGGTGGAGCCTGGCACTCAGCATCATCAGCAGCAGTCTTTTAGGGATGATTTACAGTCCCAAGAAACCAGTGGACTTGTACGTGGCTGGGAGGAGGTGGCTGCGGATCATGTCGTCCTTAGTGACCCAGAGGACTCCGGACTGAATGCCTCAGCTAACCTACGCTGCATCGCCACCCTGATCCTGCAAAATCTGCGGAAGGATCCTCGTATTCTTCGGATCAAGGAGAGGGACCATTACTGGCTGGCCACTCTCCTTGATCCACGGTACAAGGGTAAGGTTGCGGACCTTATCTTACCGTCGCAGAGGGAGCAGAGGATGAGACAACTCCGGGAGGCCTTGCAGAAAGGTCTGTGCAACGCGTTCCCAGAGACTGGGAGGTTACAAACTCCTGGTCTTGGACAACGAGTTGCTGAGGCTTCGGTCAGTCAAAGAAGGAGCGGTGGGGAAGGTGGCCGTCTGACCGAAGCGTTCAGACAATTCTTTAGTCCGCAGCCCCAAGGTATGATCGGTTCCAGCAACCATCGCCAGCGTCTGATATACATGGTGCAGGAATACCTAGGGGCAAGGTCAGACTTGGACACCTTCCCCACCGAAAATCCTCTGGCTTACTGGGTCTTGAGGATGGATCACTGGCCAGAGCTTGCACAGTATGCAATTGAGCTACTGGCCTGTCCTGCATCCAGCGTTCTTTCAGAACGCACATTCAGTGCTGCTGGAGGATTTGTCACGGATCACAGGGTGCGCCTGTCCACCGACTCTGTTGATCGACTGACCTTCATAAAGATGAACCAGTCTTGGATCACCACCAGCTACCAAACACCTGAAGCTGATATAACAGACTAATTTATTTTCAAATGTCACATCCCTTCAAGACTGATGCTGATGCTGAGAGTTTGTCCTGTTATGTTGACTGACTATCCTCCTCCTCCTCAATGATCCGATTGACGATGATAGAGCTTGGAAGAACATTTTTGTTTCTGGGTGCCGCCACCAGTGGCTAAGGCCCAATTTTTCAGCCCCTGTTTAACAGGGGTGTGTTATTACAATTTTTATGCAATGCTTTGCAGCAGGGCTCATTCCTGCACTCCAACTAGAGTATCTGGGAGTGGTTGCAGTGTCGTGGCACTAGCACCAGTGGCTAAGGCCCAATTTTTCAGCCCCTGTTTAACAGGGGCATGTAATTACAATTTTTGATCTAATAATTCACAGCAGGGCCCATTCCTGCGCCCACCAAGACTAATTGTGAGGCCTTACAGTGTTGTGTCAACACCACCACCACCACCACCACCACCAAAGGCCCAATTTTTCAGCCCCTGTTCAACAGGGGCATGCAATTACAATTCTTGATCTAATAATTCACAGCAGGGCCCATTCATGCGCCCACCAAGAGTAACTGTGAGGGCTCACAGTGTTGTGGCAACACCAACATGTAAGGGGCAAATTTCAGTATATACGGCAGGCCCCTACTTTCAAACATCCAACTTACAAACGACTCCTCCTTGCAAACGGAAGGATACAACAGGAAGTGAGAGGAAATCTACCCCTAGGAAGGCAAATTCTCTCCTGTAAGAGTTAATATGGGAAAAAAAGTGTCTCCTCTCCACTGATTCTTTATCATCAATTCTTGTTTCAATAAAAACCCCAAATTTTCAAAAAACATTTGTCATTAGGACGGAAAGTGAGGTGAACTGTTCTGAACAGGTGCACACTGCACAGACAGCAAAACAAATGTTACAGGGGTGATAACCCTTCCCTATGTTTTCCAAAAAGCTTAAAAATATATTTTTTGGCTGGAGCTACACTTAAACAATGTACCTGTTCAAAATTACAAACAGATTCTACATAAGAACAAACCTACAGTCCCTGTCTTGTATGCACCGCCTGTATACGGCTGTTCAGAGTATATAGGGCCTTTTTTATTTTGTGTGCGGGGTTCCCCTTAATATCCATACAAGACCCAAAGGGGCTGGTAATGGGCTGGGGTGGGGGGGGGGGTGTGTGTGATGGGGTAGCTATGCCATTTTTCTTAAAGATTTTCATCCATATTACCGGTACCAGACATTACATTAAAGCCGCAAGCAGTTTTAAATGGCTTTTTTTCCTTTAGAAATGTAATTTTGTGCAGGGACAGTTCTAAACACGGGAAACACGTGGCACTTCACAGGCATACTTTAGACACCCCCCAGGTACGATATTTAAAGGAATATTTGACTTTTTTTTTCACTTTATGCATCATTAAAATGACTGCTCCAGAAAAACGGACGTTTTTAAAACTTCTTTTTGCATTGATACATGTCCCCTGGAGCAGAACCCGGGTTCCCAAACCCTTTTTAGGACAATAACATGCATAATAGTCGTTATAAATAGCACTTTAGATTTCGAACGTTCGCATCCATTGTATTTAATAGGGTTCTAAAGTTCGTGCGAACTTTCGGTCCGTTCGCGGGTTCTGGTGCGAACCGAACCCAGGGGTGTTCGGCTCATCACTATTGCAGAGTGAGTGTCTCCATGAACGGCAATGAGCTCTGTATAGTTGATTTGGTGAGAGAGAGGTTAGATTTGAAGATCACTGCTAGGCCTTCTCCTCTTTGTCCTATTCTGTGCTCGGTTAGGATGCAGTAGTTTTCAGGTACTAATTCTGTTAGGATGGTGTTACAGTCATGTGTTCGCCAGCTTTCCGTGATAAAGAGGCAATCTATGTCGTTTTGCGTGATGAAGTGAATTTCCTGTCTGTGCTTGACTGCCGATCTGCTGTTGATCAGGACGCATGATAAGTTGAAGTGGTGTTTTCGTGTTTTTGCTAGTCGATTGTCGATTGATCCTTAGCAGTTGTTCTTTTCGTAGTATTTTTTGGGTGGAGGTTGGTAATGTTGAGGCAGTATTCCTTAGCCTGTGGAGTGTGTCCGCTGAGTATTTAAAGTTGCACAAGATGGGAAGAAAAAGGTGATGGGGATGGTGAATAGGGCCCAATGACCTAGCCACCCCCCCCCCTGTTGGTCCAGAGGAAGGCGAAAAACCCCAGCCGAGTCGAGGCCAATTGCTACAGCAGGGGAAAATTCCTTCCTGACCCCCCGAAAAGGCGATCGGGTGAACCCTGAATAAACTTCCTACTGGTTGGAGGTGCCCCAATGTACTTATCAGGTCGGCACACGTGGGCCCACTGGAGAGAGAATCGGGGAGAGGGTAATGGGATGGTCAGAGCTAGGCCGCAGCCGCGGTCTGTCCTGCAGTTCTAGCAGTCTAGAGGCGGGCGCCCAGATGGCGGCAGGGGGCAGTCGGCGGCTGCGGGCGGCGTGATGGTGAGCTGGGTGATCTGAGCTAGGGGAAAGTAAAATGAAGAATAAAAGAAAAAGTTGTTTTTTTTTTGTTTGTTTTTTTGTTTTTTTTGTTTTTTGTGTCAGTGTTGGGGGCAAAAGCTCCTGGGTGTACCAAGATGGCTGCTGCTTACCAGGCCGGATCTCCGTTTTGTCCTCCAGGCAGCCTTTTGGGAGTGACCCAGTGGGGGCCACAGGCAGTTGGTAAGTGAGGGGGTGCAGTCCGGTGGTTATACCGGGTCAGAGTGGTCAAGGGGGGCCGGGGGAGGGTGTTGAGGGCCGAGGCTGGGTGGCCCAAGATGGCCGTCGGGGGTTGGCCGAAGCCGCAGTCTGTCCTGCCGGGCCAGGCAGCTGCTAGTGCTGCTTCAGGGGCCCTCTGGCGCCTGGGGGGAGCTTCGATCGTGGGGGGGTACAGCGGCTTGCTGATGGTTCAGATGCCGGAGGAGGGGATGCTTATGGCGACGCTTGATTGGTTTGCGCAAAAGTTTTAACGTCTACAAACTTTGGGAAAGATTTATGGCATTTTTATGGCATTTTTTTTTTTGCTAGTAATGGCAGTGATCTGTGATTTTTAGTGGTACTGTGACATTGCGGCGGACAGATCAGATCCTTTTGACACATTTTTGGGACCATTGACATTTATACAGTGATCAGTGCTACAAAAATACACTGATTACTGTGTAAATGTCACTGGTAGGGAAGGGGTTAACACTAGGGGGCGATCAAGGCTTTAAATGTGTTCCCTAATTAGTGTTTCTTACTGTGGGGGGATGGGGCTGACTGGGGGAGGAGACATTTCGCTGTTCCTACTTACTAGGAACAAATGATCTGTCTCCTCTCCCCTGACAGAACAGGGATTTGTGTGTTTACACACACAAATCCCCATTCTGGCTCTCGTGCCTGTAATCGCGGGTGGCCGGCGGTGATCGCGCCCGCTGGCCGCGCGCATCCGGTCCCCCGCCGCGCAGTGGGTGTGCGCGCGTGCCTTCGGCGGCTCTTAAAGGAGACAATGTACCCATACGTTGTTTTGCGGGAACGTGACACTTTGCGAAAGTATATCGGTGTAAGCCAGTCGGCAAGTGGTTACATTTTTATATGCTATGTTTCTATGGCTGTATTTTATACGTTGCATCAGCTAGAGGCAGTTTGCTGTTAAAACAGTCACCACTCATTGCTAAGCATTGCCTAGATGCAAGGGGAGTATATATACCCAGTGAACAGGCGCTGGGTAACCACCAACCAGTCCGCCAAGCGCATGGCGTCAAATCTTCCCATAAGAGACGCTGATGGAAAAAAACTCAGCGCCCGCACACTGACATCAGCAAAGCCGGCGTCATGAGCAGGACGCTGGGGGCATGGTGTCGACACACAGCGGAGCACAGCCCAAATCCCTGCTTCCCAAAAAAGGACCAATAAGGTCCTATATTCTTTACTTCATCCTACATTGCTGATTTCACCTCTGACCACTGTCTGGTACCATCTAGGGTTCACCCCACATATCTATTCAAGTGAAGGTCCACCCTAAAAATAAAAAAAAATAGCCAAAAAGGCAAAAAAAAAAAATGTAAATAATAATAATAAATAAATAAATAAAAAATGAATACTTACCAGAAATTACTGTTACTAGGCAGATCTTCCTAATCTGCCCCTTCCTTGTCCGCAGTGCTCCTCGGTCTCGTCCTCGTCTGTGTTGCCTTCTGGGGAATGGGGCGCACTGACTGCTGGGAACTGTGTGTCTCCCAGAAGTCAGCCGCCCATTCCCAAACGCCGCACGCTCGCGCATGCGCAGTAGGAAACGGGCAGTGAAGCCGCAAGGCTCCACTGCCTGTTTTCCTTAGTGAGGATGGCGGCACCGGGACCTGCCACGATCGATGGATCGGCCTCGGGCGGCCGACATCGCAGGCAACCTAGATAGGTAAGTGTGCTTATTAAAAGTCAGCAGCTACAGTGTTTGTAGCTGCTGACTTTAAAAAAAAAAAAATTTGCGGCTGGAACACCCCTTTAAGCATATTACATTGTGATTTGTTCAATCACTATTATATTTATTTACTTTACATAGGTTGCGGTGATGTCATTTATATCACCCTTATTCATGGGATATCACACTCGCAATATCCGTTCCCTGTTTGGGATGTCATCCTTGTGCTCTGGGTTTACTGCCTCAGCTCCCGTGACTGATGCTTACTCCGGCTGGCCTTCAGTCCTCACCGCTTTACATCTAGACTCCTACTTGATCCCTAGCCAGGTTTGGTTCTTTTACACTACCATCTTTTTGTATCCCCCCTCTCCCATGCTGAGACATAGTGTTTATCTACTATTTACACTATCTATTTACATCTTTAGATACCCACATCGCATCCACTCCTGATGAGTGGAGATATTCCACGAAACGCGTCAATAAATTGGATGCTACTCACGTTGTAACCATCTAGGAATAATTTGCAACCTTACTGTACTATGCTGACATTATGTATATGTTTTACATTCTTGTTATTCATATGGAACAAAAGAGTCTGGCAACACTATGCACTACTATTTTATTATGCTATTATGCTATTATACATGTATGTATTACTGTATGGAATAAATATTTTATCTATATAAAACTAATCCTTGTTTTCAATTTACTATTTAATAGCAGTTTGCATATTACCGTTACTAGCCAGCCATATTTGTACCCATTTACATTGTATGTTTCATATAAAGCCCCAGTGTTCTCTCCCCTAGTTAGTCTTGCAATTTATTGATGGATGAACTTTTAATTTGTTATAGCCTCATATAAAGTCCCACAGGACCACTTACGTTTTTATATATGGGTAATTTTCTCAAGAGAGAATAAATCCAGTTCCTCTAATCTTTCCTCATAGCTGAGCTCCTCCATGCCTTATCAGTTTGGTTGCCCTTTTCTGCACTTTCTCCAGTTCTCCAATATCTTTTTTGAGAACTGGTGCCCAAAACTGAACTGCATATTCAAGATGAGGTTTTACTAATGATTTTTTTTATTATTATAGCTTCTAATCCTTATAACACTGCAATGGGATAAGTGCTATTTTGTGTGTGTGTGTGTGGGGGGGGGGGGGGCTTGAATTTAAGATTTTAATAATATGCTAAACTAGTTTGCAAAGTGAATGAAACAATGAATTTGCAAATATGTCAAGTGAATATAAGGGAGTATGACATCCAGTATATGAAAGCCCAACAATGTGAAGTCAAATATAATAATTTTATGGTGTGCTCATGAGGTTCTTTTACCTGATATTTGCATTGTCAACACAGTGTATTACACTTTCTTTCTTTGATGTAGTAATCCGGCTTTAGAACACTTATTCCTTTATGGTCCCCTGTGTCAAATGCATAACTGTACTTTGTATGTATGTCAACATGACAATCAGCAGGTAACATTTTTCTAATAATCAGAGTGATTCATGAATAAAAGGCACATTTGGCTGCTATAAAGTACACAAACCGTATTACATTAATGTCCTTCACTGCGCTTTATGAACAAGTTCTTTTTTCTTTAAATAAATAATCGCCATCCACCTGACAAAATCTGTAAATAAAATGTTTACTGCATTTTGTTTTTTTTTCCTACTGCTAAACCTGTGCAATTAAAAATGTATTGCAGCCATTTTTTTCCTCATCAGTGATCAAACTTTTTGGCAGCAAAATTGTTAATTAAACAACATCTGCTCTTCACAAGGCCCGCTTAAAATAGCCACATGGAAAATGTAATGGGATTAAAATGTATCAGAGGATTATAGGAACGCTGTAGAGATTTGGACACTCATTCCTCTCATCTAGGAGAGCTGCAGTCTTTAGAACACAGAGACACGGGACAATGTCTCCAAAGAAAAGAGTCTGTATTATGAGACATAGCAATTATTTAACTCTTATCTAAATGGTATTTACATGTGTGGTTAATGAAAGTGTCTAATAAGGTTTACAGGTGCCTCAAAATGTAACCCAGCTGCGGTAAGGTGTAGTTCAGGCATCCGTGCCCGCTTGAATGATATGATTATTCGCAATGCATGGTAATATTAATGTTAGTATTCCGCTTTGTTATTTTACCATCATTACTTACAGTCACTGGTAGTTTACTGCGTCTCATCTGTTACTATTAGATCTAACATCCCTTATTTCTGTAGCACACAGATCCCCTTTTACCTGCCTTGTTCTTCGGCTCTTCGCAGGAAGAAGGGGCACAAAATGCCACAAGCCTGTACCCTCCTGTATAAAGAGGTTGAGCGGTGTTGTTGGTGGGTCATTTCACAGTTGAGCCAGAGAATGATTTTTCTCACCTCTGTGGATAACAGATTTGAGTACTTGCTTCCCCCAGTGAATAGAATGTCCACACTTGCTAGAACTCCAACAGAGAGTTTATTTCTTCTTTCAGCAAATAACAATCTCTTGATAGAAACAAAGGTTGGAGCAAGAAAGGGATAGCACAAGATGTGGTGAAAGGTCTAAGCACAATCTCAGTCCCTTCACTGTTCAGCTTCTCGAACAGACTCAGCCTCAAATGGATAGTCTACTTAGAACAAGACTAGGAGCCAAATGACACTCACGTTTTACTCAAAGTCTCTGCCACAGACCCGATGAAATTGGTCTCTGCTACAGACCCGATGAAATTGGTCTCTGCCACAGACCTGGTGAACTTGACTTTGGCCTAGGGAGAAGATATCCCTCCGGAGAGTTACCGGGACCCTTTCCTTCACCGTGACTACCGCATCAGTCACTCGGAACGGTTCCTCACCCAGCCTCCTCTACTCAGATACGGGTCCCCTCGCAAGGCGGCACCCTGATATTCCTCGATCCCCGACGGGCCCCAGCCAAAGGTGCTGGGCCCAGGCCTTTGCTGCAATTTCCAAGTCCCCGCATCCAGGATGGACAGGAACAGCAGAGTAGTACCTCACCATGGGACTAAAGGTGCCCAGGATGGAACCGGAACAGAAAACACCCGCCCTTGGGCCTAGGGCGCCCAGGACGGACTGGAACCAGAACCAGGGGTAGGACCCCACCGACTAACCCCGAACAGGCAGCCTTTTATCTCCTCTCCCAGCACGCACAGCAGGTTAACCCCGCCCCACCGTACATTTGCCGAGAGGGGACACAAAAAGCACAGCCCTGTACTGGTGGGTCAACCCCAGCCTACCATGGCAGCGCCACCTGTAGGCCACAGGGAACTGTAGACCAACACTCTCCCTGTGGATAAAATGGTTGTAAACCCTGACAAATCAAGGTGTTTGGGCATACTACCTCCCAAACACTCCCCTTAAATTGAGGACCACGCTACATTTCATTACCTCTAAATAAGTTTAGCAAACATTTCATGCAAATAGGCATATAACCAGGACAAAAAACAAATATCTAGATAATATGCAACCAACCGGGCTAATTTACTGCATTTGCATGCACTAGGGACACATGGAATGATTTCAGCAAAATTATTTATTTTCCCAATATAGTAAAATAAAAAAATAAAAAATATAATATATATATATATATATATATATATATATATATGTAGCACTACCACCGTAGGAGCTGCTGGTTTAGATTTGGGCCTGGTGTTACCTTACTGTTCCATACGCTCGTCTCAGGGGTTCTCCTTGAAGAGTTGTCCAGAAGAAAGTTTGCACCAACACAAAGTCTCTTTCAAGGGTTTTATTGATTGAAGTTTCCAACAGAGGGGTTGAAGGGATGGGGAGGACTCAGGTACCTTAATTGTGGATCACAGGAACTTTCCCAGGTCCAGAGGAACAACTGTCTCCACGCTGGGCTCAGCAACCACCGGATAGGCCCAATCTCACCGGCCTAGCAGCCGATGCGTAGCTCGATCACATATAGTCTCTGCCACAGACTTAGTGTAAATAGAACAGTCTCTGCCACAGACTTTGTGTATCCCTTCCCTGGGTTACCTTCTGAATAAAGAACACAGCTCTCAGTGCCAGGATCTTCCCGCCATTCCGGCAGCACTGTGACGCAGATTTTGATCCGGATACATCCTCCAATTGAGTCCTCAATTGCTTGGCCCCTTCCCGCAGGCAAGGCGACACAGGATCATCCCTGGATCAATAGGCCACAGTAACTCCTGGGCCTACATCTCAGTAACGGAGCCTCAGGCCAACGTGGCCCCGAGGTGGAAACTGCCAGTATATCCCTAAAGCCATGAGGGCCCTCAGGTCGGGATCGGGCGGGCGGTGCCCACCACCAACGAACGACGACCACACAAAATGGTGTCTGTCTCTTAAGTACCTTCTCCCAGAATGAACAGTGGGTTGACCACGCCCCCTGAGCTGCTTCTGAGAAAGAGATACCCAATACATTCATCCTGTTGCCTTTCCAATCCTGACCAGGGGTGACAGCGACACCCACTGTCAGGAGGAAAATCATGCAACCAGCTGAACTGAAACAGTATAATTTGTAATACAATCCTTCTGAGCCAAAATATTGCTCAGACAATTATAATTTTAACACATAGCGCCCACTCATTGGGAGCAGGGCGCTACATATATAGATATAGATATATCTCTATATATCTATATCTATATATATATATACACACTCACCAGCCACTTTATCAGGTATACCTTGCTAGTACAGGGTTTTACCCTCTTTTGCCTTCAGAACTGCCTTAACTCTTTATGGCATAGATTCAACAAGGTGTTGGAAACATTCCTGAGATTGTGGTTTATATTGACATGATAGCATCATGATAGCATCATGCAGTTGGCGGCGTCACATCCATGATGCAAATCTCCCACTCCACCACATCCCAAAGGTGCTTTATTGGATTATGACTGTGGAGGCCATTGGAGTACAGTGAACTCATTGTTGTGTTCAAGAAACCAGTGGTGAAATTATTTTAGTCTTGTGACATGGTGCATTATCCTGCTGGAAGTAGCCAGTGATGGGAACACTTTAGTCATAAAGGGATGGACATGGTCAGCAATAATACTCAGGTAGGCCGTGTTCTTTTTAATGATGCTTAATTGGTACTAAGGGGCCCAAAGTGTGCCAAGAAAATATCCCCCACAACATTTCACCACTATCACCCGCCTGAACCACTGATACAAGGCAGGATGGATCCATGCTTTCATGTTGTTTACACAAAATTTTGATCCTACCATCTGAATGTCATAGCTGAAATCGAGACCAAGCAATGTTTTTTCAATCTTCTATCATCCAATTTTGGTGAGCTTGTGCAAATTGTAATCTTAATTTCCTATTCTTAGCTGACAGGAATGGCACCCGGTGTGGTCATCTGCTTCTGTAGCCCATCTGCTTCAAGATTCGATGTGTTGCTCATTCAGAGATGGTATTCTGCATACCTTGGTTATAACGAGTGGTTATTTGAGTTACTGTTGCCTTTCTATCAGCTCAAACCAGCCTGCCCATTCTCCTCTGACCTCTGACATCAACAAGGCATTTTCGTCCACACAACTGCTGCTCACTGTATAGTTTCTCTTTTTTGAACCATTCTCTGTAAACCCCAGAGATTGTTGTACGTGAAAATCCCAGTAGAGCAGCAGTTTTTGAAATACTCAGACCAGCCCATCTGGCACCAACAACCATGCCACATTCAAAATCACTGGAATCCAATTCATCCCCATTCTGATGCTCGGTTTGAACTTCAGTAAGTTGTCTTCGCTACGTCTAGAGGGCTAAATGCATTGATTTGCTGCCATATGATTGGCTGATTAGCAATTTGTGTTACCAAGCAATTGAACAGGTGTGCTACCTAATAAAGTGGCCAGCGAGTGTATATACTGTGTGTATATATAAATATATGCCCTGGGTGGTACTATTTACTGGAGGAAGGGGGGCGCATGTGAAGTGCTGGCTGTGTGCTTCTAAAACTGTCTGGACACACCAGCCGCTAATACCTACTCCTGCAACGATGTGCCGAGTGCGCTCCTGCACCCGGCACAAGCCTAGAACAGACCAGCGCTTCACTTATTCACTCCCCTGTCAGTGGAGATACACCCCCTTACAGGCGCTTGGTATTCCCTACCCAGCGTTACACAGAGGCTGGACGGAGGTGGGATGGGAGTAGTGTGAGGGGGGCGGACCGCACCCAGGTGACACCATAAAGAAAGCTGGCAGTTCTAGTAGGTGCTGTCCAGCCCCCCTCCCTCCAACCCCCATCAGTGAAGCTGTGATAGCGGCGGTGTGACAGGGGAGAGGCGAGCTACAGGATGTCAGAATGTTTCCCCCACTCGCCCCCCGCCCTTTCTCATGTCAGCAGTGTGGGAGAAAAGATAGCGGCTCTCTCATTAGGTTCGCCGTCCAGCTTCCTGTCTGCCCTTTTTCCCTCCCCATTGGCCACAACGCAGCGCCATTTACAGCAGACTAGTGGAGCATCATGGGACATGTAGTCCCAGAAGATCAGCGATGTATTGCTCTCCACAGGGAAGAGACTACAGTTCCCAGCATGCACTCTGCTGGGGGAAAAGAGAGAGAGAGAGAGAGCCCAGAACCCAGAAACAATCCGGGGGAATGAGTGATATACTTTAACTGCTCCAAAAGACAGAAAAAAAAAAAGAGAGGAGTGTACCGGGGGAAGCCAAAGAGAGAGCCATGCTGCTAACCAGAGAGAGCCATGCTGCTAACCAGCGCCATCAGAGAGAGCCATACTGCTAACCAGCACCACCAGAGAGAGCCACGCTGCTAACCAGCACCACCAGAGAGAGCCACGCTGCTAACCAGCACCACCAGAGAGAGCGACGCTGCTAACCAGAGCCACCAAAGTGAGCCACGCTGCTAACCAGCGCCACCAGAGAGAGCCACTCTGCTAACCAGAGCCACCAGAGAGAGACACGCTGCTAATCAGAGCCACCAGAGAGAGCCACGCTGCTAACCAGCAACACCAGAGAGAGCCACGCTGCTAACCAGAGCCACCAGAGAGAGCCACACTGTTAATCAGAGCCACCAGAGAGAGCCACACTGCTAACCAAAGCCACCAGAGAGAGCCATACTGCTAGCCAGCACCATCAGAGAGAGCCACGATGCTAACCAGCACCACCAGAGAGAGCCACGCTGCTAACCACCAGAGAGAGCCATGCTGCTAACCAGAGCCACCAGAGAGCCACGCTGCTAACCAGCACCACCAGAGAGAGCCATGCTGCTAACCAGAGCCACCAGAGAGAGCCACGCTGAGCCACTACCAGGGTACAGATGTGCTACACTACTGACCAGAGTCGCCCCGGGGAACACAGAGTGAGCAAACATCTAGCCGGAGGGATCACTGCGGCAGTTTCGCTGGGTCTGGTAAGAGGGCCTGTAGGCCATTATCCTTTACTGATCCTAGGGACTGAGCCATTAGGAGCTGCCTAAGCTGCTATCCTCTAGCCCTAATACTGCCTCTGCAGGCTAGAGGATAGCAGGTTAAGCAATTATTGACTGCCACAATGAGCTCCATTGCTGTGCAGCTGGCCTGAAAATATTGTGTGTGTGTGGGGAGGGGGGCGCAGTTTGCCATCTTCATCCCGGGCACCAAATGACCTTGTCCCAGCACTGGACAGGATTATAGGATACGTGTCTGGGGCATGAAGGTTTCTGTAATATTCTAGAATGTCCAGCTTTCCAAGTATGAGATTTTTGCAGCATATATTTCTTAGCAGTTCTTCTGCATTTTTTTCATCCATACAATTCTGCCACTTAGCTAGCATACATTCAGAAGTGTTTTAGTCATAGCAAAGAGCACTTCTTTATAAATTCACCATATGTACGTTGTAGACTGTGTGTGCATATTTGTATTCATCACAGTTGTATAATAAATAGCGTGAAAAAATTGGGAGTTTTTGTTTACCTTACAACTTTATAGGAAATCAGGAGATTTCAACAAAATGTCACTATTTTTTGGCAAAATACATTATAATCAATTGGGATGGTGAAATTTAGGTGTATTTTGGTGGTTTTTAAGGGTAATCAACCTCCTCTCCAACAGAGTAAAATGCTGTCTCTAGGTCCCACAATAATACTATGCTGGTGTGGAGCCCCCACTGCAAACATCCCATTAGAATAGATTATGAGCTCAGCAAACCACTTCGATACTGAAAATAAATACAACAAAATCATAATAAAGAAAGAGGCAAAGCGACACTGCCTCATCCAAAGACATACAAACGTTTTTTTTTTCTCCTTAAAACATCTAAAAGACCATGGTACACAACATATTTAAAATTCCCTGACCTGCTCCTAAATTTAATTATTTTGGAGCTCAGCATACTAAAATATAACACACTGTGTAGCATAATGAACATTCTAAATACACCAGCTCCTAAAGAAGTATATTTCGGACTCACTCCAAACCACACAAACCTGGTAGACAATGACTTTTTCTCCCTAAGCATATGAGAATAAGCCTCACATGATATGCCTGGCCCGTAAAATGTGTCTCTCATTTTCCATTCATGACGGACTCCAGGACTTTGTAGATCAAGTGGTTTTGCTTCCTCTTTATCAACCACATCAGACTTTTTATTATACTGTATATGTGCTATTTGGAGAGTGCAATGGCCTACACTTGGATTGGCATTTATCTGGTAATAATCATGTCATATAAATCTGTATATACATTGCTATGGAATTCTCAGGCTACCCACTTTAATTGTTATGGTTTTGTTGTATTTGTGATTTTCAGTATTAAGGTGGTTTAAGCCTATAATCTGGGTGTTTTGTTGTTCTAATGGTTTAGGTTTTTGAGGATGCAATGAGTTTCAAATTCCTCTAGGCAGTTAAGGAAGCTCCTCCTAGTTAGTTATGGAAAGTTTCCTAGATCTGTTCTTTTGAAAAAGGGGCTTTCATTAGGTTTATAATTTAACATTTATTTTTACAGAGAAAAACTGTGAAAAAAGTCAAATAAAAATGAAAGCAACAACACAAAAATTACAATAAAATACACAAAAATATAAAAGAGAAGCAAAGAACACAAAATAATATAAGATATAACTACCTAAATACACAAAAGGCCCACTAAACAAAGAAAAAAGTTTAATTTTTTTCCCTCAAACAATAGATTCCCACAACTCCTCTATAAATTCAGAATGAAATGAAATGCAATGGTTGTGCCAGCTGAGAAACACATTTGAAAAAACTGTTGGCATCAATATGCTTAAATTGTCCGAATTTATAAATCACCCAATACCATTTTCTAACAGCTGAAATCCTCAGTCATGCTTATTTATCCTGTGCTTTGTAACTCACATTGACCAGGATTGCTAACTTTGTTTAATACCTGAACTTATAACCAGGTAACAGAAATGATCCATAATTCCAAGAATAAACATGAGTCACTATATAATAGTATTTATATTGACTTGTCCACATTAAAAGTGTAAATATTTGTGGAAGGCAAGGTCAGCACAAGAATATTGATACATGGCAACATTCAGACTTTGCATATGGCTTAGAAATAGATGTCTAGATAAATAGTGCTGTGAACTATAGCTCTCATTTCTACACAACACACCTGCCATAATACAATAAAACAACAGTCATTGTATATGCCTTATTATAAAAAGAAAGAAAATAAAAAGTTTAAACATTACATATAAGCAATATGAACAAAATGGCAAACGTTTAGAAAAAAAACACAACAAAAGCAAATATACATAAGAATGAATGAATGAATGAATCACAGAAGACCCTTACCTTATTTTCTGGTGCAGTACAAGTGGCACATTTGCTTTGGGTGCAAATTGTTTCAACTGCAACCTATTTCACATCCAAAAAACAAACTTATAACACTTGAATAACAAAAAAGCCTGACACAAACAAACCAGTAACCTCAACCATAGTCCTAAACCTGAGATCTACCCAAAGCCAATGGACAGCATACTAGTAAAAGTACTTTGCCCCTATCCCCACCTACAGGACCAGTTAAATCTAAAAAGTAAGTGAAAGAGCTTGAAGCATTCTCGTTTTTCGTCCTCAAGACCTTTCACCTGCAGACCAATGTTTATGTCTCTTACCTACGGACTAACTTAGCAAATTGGTTTAGTCAAAAACTGGAAATGGCCATTTCAAACGTTATTTGCAGCAAATTGGGCCTGCTTCTGCAGGACAGAAGTTTGAGGTGTCAACAGGTTCAATTATCTAGACAAACTCAGTCTAGATTCAGAAACTCAAGGTCCTTCCATCAGGCAAAAGAGTTTAAAAAAAGAATGATAAAGTACTCAGGCAACCATTCTGACAGCTCATAATTTTAAGGTCCTCACAGGACCCTCCTTTTTCCAAAACTCCTTTTGACTGGCATCCCACCCAGACAGGGCTAGGTTGGCCAGATTTACTCTTATCTGGGTGACATACCAGAAATCTTGAGTGGTTCCCACCATTAGGCATGACCACTTCTGGACTTTCAGGCAGCCTCCTCCTTCATACTCTTTCACACCCTTCTGAAGACCAGTGATAGCGATGCTTCCTTATTGGCACTGCAGACCATGGTTTCCCCTGGCAATAGAGCTGCAGGAAGCAATAGGGGGTTGGCTAACCATTGAGAACGGCAAAGACAGTAGAGATTGGTAAATCACAGGTCCCCAGGTTTATAGGATCCAAGGAACCTCATAAAAGAGTGGAAGGCATGTGCAGGCACTTGAGACTCTGGACTTTGAAACCTGGTAAAACTGTTCTGCTCAAGATGAGTTACATTATAGAATAGAATGTATGAAACCTGTGGTATTTCACACGTTGCTGATCAACGGTTTGAATAATGATAACAATCAGTTGCAATACTACCATCTTTCAGCTTTGAATAGCTATATAAACCTATAATAAACTATATAAATAAACACTGTAAACCAGTGACATATATCCCCTCTGCAATGCCATGTCAAAATATATTAATACATACAATAATATATATATTAATATTAATGTAATAACAATAATAATATATTAAGATATATATAAATATATGTGAAACCACATGATATTTAGTGTTAAATAGTTCAGTCAATGTGTATTATTATATAATATATAATATAAAGATCCCACACCCAAATTGAAGTACATAAACTATATATGTGCATAAAATTAAAATTCATTCATATCATAATGATAATCCAAATTCTGTGCTCTCCTTCTACCATCATTAGTCCAAACTAATGCACAAATTAAACCCTTTCAGATAAATATGACCCCTTATTAATAAGCAGGTCATATATAGAAAGATACAATATCTCCAATGGCTACCAGGCACTTGCAGAGAGGACGTAAGTGTTACTGGTTTACAGTGTTTATATAGTTTAGCACTGATTTATATAATTAGATATTCATTTTTTCTTATCCAGGGGGATAAGATTTGTTCCACTTGCTTAGGGTTAAACATATTATTACAGGTGCTGGTTTCACATCACAACATTTTTCATCTTTCTCTGTTATGACAGTCTGGCCTTGGAATCTAATCCACCTACCAGCAATGTCAACGGGAGAGGGTTAGGAAAGGGATATGAACAACTATTGATTTTACACTTTCTATATTAAAAATTAGAAAATCTCTTTAAACTCTGGCAAATGGATAGAGATTTGTTTCTATGTAATTTTTTGATGAAAATAAACTTTGATGATGGTAAGCATCAAGATTTGCAGAACCCAGCTTAGGTTTGGGAGCTGGAGGCTTTGTCTTTAAAACAATTGACCATATGCAGGCAAAGATAAATCTGACTGGCACAACAGAAGTGATTGTACAATGGCTGCATCAAACACAGTGGCTACTCAGTATGCAAGTGGATACTACATTTGATGATATCTGTATCTGAAACATAGCTTGGTCACAGATTAGGTCTCCTGACTTGCTGAATTATGAGCAGCACAATCATAAATGTATACAGAGAGGAGAGGATTACCACCTAATATAGTGTAGCGGGGTCTCCTTTAAGGCCCTATGGACTATGTTACCCAGAACCCCGCTTGGCACCCAGGGTGCATTTGGCCACCGCAGAGACTCATGGGTGGGGCTATAAAAGGAAAGGGCGAGGCTAAGCTCGGCCTCTTTGGACACCGCACTGCAATCAAGGGGACTCCCTGTGCGGATCTGTTGCAGTGCAGGGCCCGAGGCCTGGGCCTTGCATACCTTCCAAAGAGCCTTCTACCCCACTGCTGAGCCTGGGTGACACCTGACTTCTTTGAGTTGCTGACATCAGTTGGACCAGAGACCTGATCGTTGCAGGCACTGTGTGTGGAAACACAGTGGTGGAAGTCCCGGACTGGGATCGCGTCCGGAGGGGTGAGCGAGCATCTGCTCACTTATTTAGCTTGTACTTTGATTAGGCCTAGTGACTGCCTTGGCCCATCGTGCTGTAGTTATTACCCCGCCGGAGACTAGTGGCTGAACTGAGTTGTGTAGTCTCCGGTGAAGTGTTCCTCTTTTATTAACCGTTTATGGATTACAAATACTGTTCCTGAATGTGCACCACCGTTCATCTGACCAGGAGTTTAAAACTTTGTTGTTGCACCACATTGCGCATAGAGAAGATAGCTGCACGTGGCGTGTGATCACTCTGCACTATCACTGATTAGTAGGTTTATTGCTGCAGGGCTCTGCATGTATGCTATGTGTTATGTTTAACCTATACCTTTATACCTAAGTAAATCAGATATAGTTTACCAATCCTGACTTAGTGTTTATCATTGCATATTAACTGCCTATCCTGCTGTGAGATTGTGTATAACCAGGTATAGAATTATATGAAGGAAACCTTCCCTAGACTAATTGTGCCATAGAGGGTTGAGTAGATTGCTGGGGGTTGGCGGTGCTGTATACAGGGCCCGAACTAACTGAAAACCAGTGGCTCTCTTAACTGGGGGTAGCGCTACACGTGGGGGCTTCGTCCGGGATCCTTATACAGCAAGTAACACGCCAAAAAGTACCGGCATGGGCCCGCTGGAAGTAGAACAGTGGTGCGCAGTGGCTGGCGCTGATTCAGCCGCGGCAGTAGTTATTGAACTCCCGGGGATCTGGCAGGAAGGAGCGATAAAGCAGTTAATAATGACACTATCGCCATGTCAGAAAGCATGGGTGACGGATGTAAGGTCAAATTCCTCACTTACCCACGCATTAGTAGAATGGAAGAACGAAATACCAGAGCATTTCAAAAGTCCAAACATACAAACAATGGACGATCAGACCTATAACTTGATACATGCGCTGCCACTCAAGGGAGAATGGTTCCAAACACCAAAACCATCACCTCCACAAATATCTCCACCGCTATCCCCTAAAGCAGGAAAGCAGAAGGGTACAGAGAGTCCCGGATCACCACCGGCCACCCTCAGCGCAGAACTGTGCGCTGTCCTAGGGGAGATTGTAGCCCAGTGTAAGAAGGATCCTACAGATTACCCGATGTCGGGATACAGAAAACTCAGTATATTTTCTGGAAGGAAACCTGTACCTTCGGAAGAAGAGGGATTTGAGGAGTGGCTAGACGGCGCTACTCAGGCCCTAGAGGAATGGGAAGTCCCAGAACACCGAAAAAAACAGAGAATCACTGAGAGTTTGAAGGGGCCTGCTCTGGAGGCCATACACAACCTTAAGCTGAGCAAGAAAGACTGTGATGCCCAGGATTATCTAGACATTCTGCAGAATGTGTTCGGGGGAACGGAAAAAGTAACTGAGCTCACTTACCAGCTGGAGCACTGCTACCAAAAGACGGGAGAGAGACTGTCAGAGTTCATGAGACGTCTGGATAAGATCCTGCATAATATTTATACTAAAAAAAGGGATCGACCCAAGGAGAGTGGATGAGGCCCGTGTCCAGCAGGTGTTGAGGGGGGCTCAGCCTCTGGATCCCATCGCATTAGCGCTACGCACCCGACAGGACGGGAAGAGCCTGGAATACCCCGACTTAATCCGAGTGGTCAGAGAAGAAGAGGCTATGTTGGAAGACAAGAGGAGGAGCCAACCAGTCGAACCAACCAACCCTCCGGCAGAGATGGTCAGGTCGGCCATGACCCCCGAAAGAGACTCAGAGGTGGATACCCTGAAGTCACAGATGTCCCAGGTGTTGGAGATACTGACCTCTTTGATGGCAAAGGATTCAGGGGTACCAGAAAGGGAAGGACCAAAGAAGGAACTGTTCCCAAATGCCTCAGCGCCCGCTTCCCTACAAGATTGGGGGGACACGATTTGTTTCAACTGCGGAGGAGTTGGCCATGTCGCAAAAGTGTGTTCCAGTCCCAAGAAAAAGAAGCTGAATAATTGCAAGCCAGCGGAAAACTTCAGAGGGCCCCGGTGAAGGAGTCAACCGGGTGCCCATCTTCCACAGTGAGCTCCAAACTGAATGCAGAAGCTACTGAGTTCATCCCGTCCAGTTCCTTAACAGATTCTTGGGAAGATGCCTGTGACTCACTCTCAGAGGAGGATCCAAGAGACTCCATGTATCTCCCTGCTCCTGAGTCAAGTGCTCCAGAACCAGTGGAAACCCCCAAGTCTGTTCCAAGAGAGGAACCTGCAGTATCTGAACCAGACATTCCAAGAGAACAAAGGATGAGAAGGACCATGAGGCCTCCCCGAAGATTGACTTACCCACAAATGGGGGAGAGCTCAGAAGACACTGTGGTCACTGCCAGGAGGAGTGTGGAAAACCCTGATCCCTCCACTGTTCATTTAGTGGAGGGAAACCCCAACTCACTCTCTGGCACAGTTAGGCAGGTCGCTTATGACAGTGTGACCTGTGGGCAAGGAAGTTCACCCTCTCATTTTTGGTGGGAACTTCCTCTGCCGACATCATACACCGCTTTATCAAATGTTGTGCATAGTGTTTGTTAATAGTTATCTTTGGGGACCAAAGAGTTTAAGTGGGGGGAGTGTGTAGCGGGGTCTCCTTTAAGACCCTATGGACTACGTTACCCAGAACCCCGCTTGGCACCCAGGGTGCATTTGGCCACCACAGAGGCTCATGGGTGGGGCTATAAAAGGAAAGGGCGAGGCTAAGCTCGGCCTCTTTGGACACCACGCTGCAATCAAGGGGACTCCCTGTGCGGATCTGTTGCAGTGCAGGGCCCGAGGCCTGGGCCTTGCATACCTTCCAAAGAGCCTTTCACCCCACTGCTGAGCCTGGGTGACACCTGACTTCTTTGAGTTGCTGACATCAGTTGGACCAGAGACCTGATCGTTGCAGGCACTGTGTGTGGAAACACAGTGGTGAAAGTCCCAGACTGGGATCGCGTCCGGAGGGGTGAGCGAGCATCTGCTCACTTATTTAGCTTGTACTTTGATTAGGCCTAGTGACTGCCTTGGCCCATCATGCTGTAGTTATTACCCCGCTGGAGACTAGTGGCTGAACTGAGTTGTGTAGTCTCCGGTGAAGTGTTCCTCTTTTATTAACCGTTTATGGATTACAAATACTGTTCCTGAATGTGCACCACCGTTCATCTGCATGCAAAGAGTTGTTTTCACAGAGACTGAGCTTTATCTGAGTCAGGCCTGACAAGGGGTTTAAAACTTTGTTGTTGCACCACATTGCGCATAGAGAAGATAGCTGCACGTGGCGTGTGATCACTCTGCACTATTACTGATTAGTAGGTTTATTGCTGAAGGGCTCTGCATGTATGCTATGTGTTATGTTTAACCTATACCTTTATACCTAAGTAAATCAGATATAGTTTACCAATCCTGACTCAGTGTTTATCATTGCATATTAACTGCCTATCCTGCTGTGAGATTGTGTATAACCAGGTATAGAATTATATGAAGGAAACATTCCCTAGACTAACTGTGCCATAGAGGGTTGAGTAGATTGCCGGGGGTTGGCGGTGCTGTATACAGGGCCCGAACTAACTGAAAACCAGTGGCTCTCTTAACTGGGGGTAGCGCTACAATAGTCTAAACCGAAAAATTCTTCCATATTACAGGTAGTGATAATGCAATGAAAAAAACAACAAAGAAACACATTTCTTTGTGTAGTACAAACCACAAATGTATTCTATTCCATGCAGTCACCCCTATATATATGAATATAGATTTTTCTATTATGAGCCAAGCTCTGGAAACAAAGTTGAATACTATACATGAATAAACTAAATATAAAATCAGCTTTATCAAAGAATTCCTGGTGTCAACAGCAGTATACAGGCATTTTCATCTCATGCATCTGCAAAACAAAAGGCATCTCAGTAGCTGTGCACATTACTGAGCAGAACTATGTTGACTTCTCTTGTGCAGAGATGTTATGGCTCCTCTGGATCCCAAGCTATTCATTTTTTATGAGTTTTACATTAAAACCATTATGAAGTATTCCCACATTAACACAATCACATTGGTAATATGGAGCAATTATGTAAAGGGTTAGAATTATAAGAAACATTTTTCTCTTTAAAGTCAAAGGGGCTACTTTATAAAAACTAGAGAGAACGTGGGTCCGCTGTTTGTAACAACCAGTCAGAAAGAAATGTGTTTTTTCAAATAACAAACTCTTTTTTTGTTGCAGTTTTTATAAAGAGAATCTTTACCATGCTAATATAATTGTAGCGGCCTCACCCCTCTCACCCCTTCTTCTTCTCGGCTTATTGTCTGGTCTAGGGGGATTAGGGAGGAGGGGTGCGGTACACTACGGCCCATGTGCTCTCATGTGTAGAGGTGAAAGCCAACACCTGTTTACCTTCGGGTCGTGTGCATAACCCAGAGCCAAGTCCGTTCTATAGATGACCCCCCTTTGCTCCCAGTAACGGAAGTTCCACACCACTGAAAAGGTCCAACTCTTATTTATTCTCTGACCGTAATAAATCGTCCTTTAACAGCAGACAGGTTGTGACCCAAAGAACAGTTCAGTACAAGTGGGGAGTAGGTCAAGGCACAATCCTCAAATAGAACTAACCATTGTAGTGTCACCAATGGTTATGGCGCACAGCCGCTGACACCGACCGTGTAGAACAGGAACAGAATTACCTTCACTAAATGCAGCCCCTGTCAGAGGGAAGACATCCTTCCAAGAGAGTTACCAGAGGCCCCGCCGTCACCGGCAAATGCTGCACCGGACTGTTTAGAGAGGTTACGCTTCCTGGCCTCCTCGTCTCAGAATCGGGCCCCCAGCACCTTAGGGCCCCTCGGACTCTTCCACCCCTGCGGAACCCAGTCGAAGGTACTGGGCCCCGGGCCTCCTCAGTAGTACCTCACTCCAGGCTGAAGGTGCCTGGGATGGACTCCATCTCCCGCTTCGGCCAGGTCAAGGGCACCTGGGCCCGGAACTCCGGAACTCCGGCACCCAGGCTGAAGGTGCCTGGGCGCGGCTGTGACCTCTGACTCTGAACCTCGTGTTGAGGGCGTCCCTCCACTTTATCTCCTCTCCCGACAGGCACAGCAGGTTCCCCGTCCCACCGTACGGCTGCCGAAACAGGACAAAAAGGGGACAGCACTGCAGTGATGGTTCAACCCCGGCCCAGGGCGACAGCGCCACCCACAGGCCGTAGGGAACTACACACCACTGGAGTCCTCCACGAACAGAAAATGGTCCCAAATTCCCTAACAATCAGTGCATCTGGGTCATACTATCACCCAGATGCTCCCCCTAAATTTAAATACCCGCTACATAATCTTATAGTTTGTCTTGGACCAATGGTAGATTTGTCTGTGCTGACCAATGCTGGATTCTCATTTTACAGTATTCTGGATTGATTCAGTAGCATCCAATAGCAGTAAATCATATAGGTAGAAGCAGATACCACATCATGATTGGAATTTGCTTTATTAGCTAATAAACACCTACCTTGCCTTTGCTGAAACTATTTTCACGTTAGGGCTCATGCACACGAAGTATAAAACGCTGCTTATGCAGGCATTGAGGTTTTTTTTTGCTTGCTATGAGGGCAAACCTGCAGGCTTGCGTCCAAGCCGGCCACTGTGCATTTATAGACAAACACAACATGGCTCAGCCTTGCCCCCCGGCTCTCTGCTCACAGCATTTTATTGACAGCAGCCCAAGGGCTCCTGCTGTTGTCTCTTTGTGCTGTGAATGCTGTGAAGAAGAGGAGAGAGCTGCTACAGACGGGCAAAGCACTGGATCGAGTGAGTATTCAGGTAAGTATAGCTTTGCTTGATAGATTGGATTTTCTGTTCTTTTATCTAAACTCTGTGAACAACCTCTGTGCCTCTGACATACTAAGTTAGGCAACTAGATATGGCAAAACTATTGTGAGCATAAATATTAAATATCTTGCACAGAACTATAATTCAGTATCAGAAAGCAAACACCAAACTGATTAGTGGTAAGAAAACTCAATATATTGTCATGGGTTGAAGTAAATGGTAGTATGAAGATAAATGAGCCAGTAAAGGATTAGGTCAATCACATTTCAGTAGACATATGATCTCTAGGTTATAGCCGCTTAGAATGGAGTTCTATGTGGCTAAATTAGAGTAAACCTGGTAAGCCACAAAATCAGCAATAAACAATTATATAGGTAACACTAACAGCAATGATAGTAAATTTTGCAATAAAGTCTTCTGTAAACAGTAGGCTATATCAACATTAGCGTGCACTCTATTTTAATGGCAGCGATGAAATTTAAAAGGCCCTAAAAAAGTACCTCTTACTATGGACAAAAGGCAAAGTTCTTGTGAAGCAACAGAGTAAGCAATTTTTAGTCCTAGTTCTTCAGCCAGCTAGTGTTGGGGCCCGGGCTTTATGGTGGTGCACATGAGTACAGTCCCAGTAAAGTCTACATGCAGTAGAATAAACTGCTATTTAGATGGCCAGTCCCTATGGGCTCAGTCTCTGCTAGCAACAACAGGTTAATAAATGGCAGCAGTGTCTTCTCACCAGTCCCAGCAATACAGCAGTTTCGGTCCACTGTTCAAATGTCAGCTCACTTCTGGATCTGCCTAGAGCGACTTCGGTCCTCACACAGAATAACAGCACCTCTGGTTTCTATCTTAGGCTGCGGGCTTGTAGCAGGTTGTTGTGCACTTAAGAGCAGCGATGTGCACGCTCCGGACACCTCACAGCAAGTTGCTCGGTCTTGGCCTGGGAAAATACAGGTCTTTCTCCTCCCAACAGTTTCTCATTGGAAACTGTAGTCCATTAGTCCATTACAGGAGAATATTGAGGCTGTCAGTAGTGTAATTAAATGCAATCAAAATCCAGTGAGCAGGCATGTGACACAGGAAGCCAGAGATCTGCAGTGAAGACTAATAGTTTCACCCTTCCTTATTTGCAATGTGACAGCAGTGTGTGATTCACAAAAATACCTGAACAAAATGTATTTATTTATTGCAAGCAATTCGATACATTTTTATTAGTTTACCCGTGTTTAGGTAGAGCTCAATGTGAAAAGCATAGTAATCCATAGCAATCAAGCAGTATTCATATTGACTGGTTTGATTGGTTGTTGTGGCTTACTATATTTGTACAGGACCACTGAAGTCTCTGTTAACTGTATTTAATATTGGTTTAATTATGTGCTGTATGTATTCACGTGTAGGCTTACTAGTCTGCTTTGTGTGGGTAATCTCTTTAACGTATAGAAATCAAACAGATGGAGAAAAGGTAAATCTGTAAGCAACGTGAATTACCTCATTCTCCAGCTTTCTTTTAAAACAGGCACTGTAATTAGATTACAGTAGCCTACATAAAACATAGTGGACAATTGCAAATCTGTGACTCAGGCTATGTTTATTCCATGTATGATTCACAACATTTATTTCTCAAATCTCTTATAAAGATTAACTCATTGCAAAAGAAATGGAAAGCCACATTCTGGTTTACAAAGTACTTGTCATTTAAAACATCTATTATTGAATGGTACGATTAATCAAAAATAAAATGTCTGACATTTGACATTTCTCTTATAAATGACATTGAATGTGTCCCACTCCCTAGACATGTTCATTAGTTATACCTTATCCCATTGAGCAACTAGCATAATTTTTTACCAAGTTACCAGCTCCATTTTATTAAATCGTATTATGAGATATTAATCTTTGTCATCTTAGCTTTCACCAATCTGTGATATGTCATCTTAGCTTTCACTGACCTGTGACAAGGTGACATAATTTATTGTAAATAGGTCTTGCCTATCACTGTAACTCATAAGGCATGTAATGCAGGATGTTGTACATCCTATTGCACTGCATCTTTTGAGGGTCGTAAGGTTAAAGTGTAATCATGTCTTTATGCTACTCCAGGATGACTTAATTTGCCAAAACCTGTTGGATTACCTGTACACGTATATTGCCTTTCTTGTTCTGTTATGCCTCTAAAGACATTAAACTATTTTAGTCCAAGACAAAATATACAGACAGTACATTCTGCTCTAATACAGCACATGTCATAGAAAACTGGCTAAGAGGACCTATAGTATCTTTTTAATACTCACTGATAATTGGTCTTTTAAGCCCACCATACATGGATCAAAATTTGACTAATTCAGCAGGTAGAGGTCGGATTTTGATCATGTATGAGCACCCTGGTTGTACACAAGTTGATCCATCAAACGACTTGTGAACAACCAGCCTCTCAGGTTTTTTCCTAATAATTAGTGCCACCATCTATAGCCAGCAACACTAATCATTGTGTTCTGCAGTCAGAGAAGGCTCCCTGGGCTTCCCACCAACAGAACACAATAGCACTATGGGAGGGATTCCCTCATCAACACTGACTGTGTTGATGGGGGAATCAAGCAATTTTCTATCCTTCCACCAATGGTGGAAGGAGGAAAATGGCATAATCTATGGCCTGCTTTAGGTGCATTGTAGCTTCAGGGAACAAACATTTAAATTAAAAGGTGTAGCTGAGAATATATACATTTGTGTATTCATCCTGTAAAATAAATATTAGAAAATTATTTAAAACAGCCTTAGGATGTTAGCCTTAGAACATCCTGGTAGGATGCTACATGAATGCAAAACTTGCCATGGAGGACATGAACCAAAAAATTACATTTAAAAAATACCATATACCGGGGAGGGGGTTCTAATTTTTTATGCAACTTCAAGGGCTGCATTGGAAAAACACAAATCATTTCAATTACAGGGATGACTTTAAGCTTTGTGTGGTGAAACAGGACAGATCCATTCTCATGGACAGGTTTTATCAGGAAAAAAAGTTGGAGTGTAATGTTTCAGAGTCAATAATAAAAATTATTCTACAGTTGCTGCACAGTATGTAAGCAGCTTGAATAGGCCGCAATGTAAGAGGGAGAGATGAGGCAGGGTTTATCATGTAATGATAGAGTGATAGAGCGAATGATAGAGTGTATAAACCAGAGACAATAGTCAGAAGTATAGTACAGTCACTGCAATGAATGTAAGTAGCTTGATTAGCTTGTAACGTAAGAGGGGGGGCGAGAAAGTATTTATCATGAAGTAAAAATTAGACTGTTTTATTTCAAAGACAATAGCAGGAAATAGTATACAGTCATTGCACAGTATGTAAACAACTTAATTAGGACAAGATAAGAAAAATATTTCTTGTGTAGTGGGCCCCCTCACACTGCAAGGGTTAATGCTTCTTAAGTCTAGAGTAAGAGGAATACTTATTACCTTATTCCATGCTTCAGCAGGCTTCCTTTGTCATTGTGACCAGTCAACACAGCTGCCTCTGTAAGGCCATTCTGGCTGCCGTCACATGATTGCCTCCTCAAATACAATGTAGGCCCAATAGTTCAGCATTGTACATTATGATGCAGAGGGGCCACCCACAGCCCAGCATGCCAGTGAGAAGAGGCTAGAGTGCTGGAGCCTGCTGAAGTCTAGGATAGGGTAAGTAATACAGCCTTTTCCTTTACCCTAGAGTTAATGAATAGGGATGAGCTTCGAGTTCGAGTCGAACTCATGTTCGACTCGAACATTGCCTGTTTGCCCGTTCGCCGAACAGCGAACAAATTGGGGTGTTCGCGGCAAATTCGAAAAATCTATGGGAGAAATCTAAAGTGCTAATTATAAAGGCTTATATGCAAGTTATTGTCCTAAAAAGTGTTTGGGGACCCGGGTCCTGCCCCAGGGGACATGTATCAATGCAAAAAGAAGTTTTAAAAACGGCCGTTTTTTCGGGAGCAGTGATTTTAATAATGCTTAAAATGAAAAAATAAAAGTGAAATATTCCTTTAAATTTCGTACCTGGGGGATGTGTATGATATGCATGTGAAGTGGCGCATGTTTCCCGTGCTTAGAACTGTCCCTGCAAAAAATGTCATTTTTGAAAGAAAAAAATGCATTTAAAACTGACTCGCGGCTATTAATGAATTGTCGGCTCCCGGCAATACATACAAAAGTCATTGATAAAAAAAAAAAAAAAAAAAGCGTGGGGGTTCCCCAGAATTCAATTACCAGGCCCTTCAGGTCTGGAATGGATATTAAGGGAAACCCCGCCGCAAATTAAAAAAAAATTGACGTGGGGTTCCCCCAAATATCCATTCCAGGCCCTTCAGATCTGGCATGGATTTTAAGGGGAACTCCACCCCAAATTTAAAAAAAAAATGGCGTGGAATCCCCCTAAAAATCCATACCAGACCCCTTATCCGAGCACGCAACCTGGCCGGCCGCAGGGGAAAGGGGGGGGAAGAGAGAGCGGCCCCCCCTCCCTCCTGAACCGTACCAAGCCACATGCCCTCAACATGGGGAGGATGTCACCATGTTGATGGGGACAAGGGCCTCATCCCCACAACCCTTGCCCGGTGGTTGTGGGGGTCTGCGGGTGGGGGGCTTATCGGAATCTGGAAAACCCCTTTAACAAAGGGGACCCCCAGATCCCGGCCCCCCCCTATGTGAATTGGTAAGGGGTACATTGTACCCCTACCATTTCACGAAGAAAGCGTAAAAAAATGTTTAAAAAAAACACACAAACACCTTGAAAAAGTCCTTTATTAAAAAAAAAAAAAAAAAATATTCCAGCGGTGAAATCCAGTGTCCCGCGGCGATCCCGATGTCCAGCGCTGTCCTTCATTGGTTGTGCCTGAGCGGACCTGATGGGGAACTCCCTCTCAGTATTTTAAATGTATAGACCCACCCCTTCTAAAGTTCCCCATCAGGTCCGCTCAGCGGACCAGATGCGGAACATGAGAAGGGGCGGGTCTATACATGTATTACCAAAGTGAGAGAAGTTCCCCATCAGGTCCGCCCCCTCGGTATGTCGGACCCCGCCTACGTCATTGGCTTGAGCGGGGAACTTCCTTCACTGTGTAATTTAAATTTACATAGTGAAGGAAGTTCCCCGCTCAAGCCAATGACGTAGGCGGGTCCGACATACCGAGGGGGCGGACCTGATGGGGGACTGCTCTCACTTTGGTAATACATGTATAGACCCGCCCCTTCTCATGTTCCGCATCTCGTCCGCTGAGCGGACCTGATGGGGAACTTTAGAAGGGGCGGGGTCTATACATTTAAAATACTGTAGAGGGAGTTCCCCATCAGGTCCGCTCAGGCACAACCAATGAAGGACAGCGCTGGACATCGGGATCGCCGCGGGACACTGGATTTCACCGCTGGAATGTTTTTTTTTTGTTTTTTTTTTTTTAAATAAAGGACTTTTTCAAGGTTTGTGTGTTTTTTTAAACATTTTTTTACGCTTTCTTCGTGAAATGGTAGGGGTACAATGTACCCCTTACCAATTCACATAGGGGGGGGGCGGGATCTGGGGGTCCCCTTTGTTAAAGGGGTCTTCCAGATTCCGATAAGCCCCCCGCCCGCAGACCCCCACAACCACCGGGCAAGGGTTGTGGGGATGAGGCCCTTGTCCCCATCAACATGGGGACATCCTCCCCATGTTGAGGGCATGTGGCTTGGTACGGTTCAGGAGGGAGGGGGGCCGCTCTCTCGTCCCCCCCTTTTCCCCTGCGGCCGGCCAGGTTGCGTGCTCGGATAAGGGGTCTGGTATGGATTTTTAGGGGGACTCCACGCCATTTTTTTTTTTAAATTTGGGGTGGAGTTCCCCTTAAAATCCATGCCAGATCTGAAGGGCCTGGAATGGATATTTGGGGGAACCCCACGTCAATTTTTTTTTAAATTTGCGGCGGGGTTCCCCTTAATATCCATTCCAGACCTGAAGGGCCTGGTAATTGAATTCTGGGGAACCCCCACGCTTTTTTTTTTTTTTATCAATGACTTTTGTATGTATTGCCGGGAGCCGACAATTCATTAATAGCCGCGAGTCAGTTTTAAATGCATTTTTTTCTTTCAAAAATGACATTTTTTGCAGGGACAGTTCTAAGCACGGGAAACATGCGCCACTTCACATGCATATCATACACACCCCCCAGGTACGAAATTTAAAGGAATATTTCACTTTTATTTTTTCATTTTAAGCATTATTAAAATCACTGCTCCCGAAAAAACGGCCGTTTTTAAAACTTCTTTTTGCATTGATACATGTCCCCTGGGGCAGGACCCGGGTCCCCAAACACTTTTTAGGACAATAACTTGCATATTAGCCTTTATAATTAACACTTTAGATTTCGAACGTTCGAGTCCATTGTATTTAATAGGGTTCTAAAGTTTACACGAACATTTTGTCTGTTCGCAGGTTCTGGTGCGAACCGAACAGGGGGGTGTTCGGCTCATCCCTGTTAATGAACATGTAAACCATGCAGTGCAGGGGTCCCCATTGCAAGGGTATTTTTTGTCATGCTTACCCCTAACACAGGTGATCAGACATTATAACTAGCTTCTGTGTTCTTCACCTTTAGCAGCTCCTTTTCCCATAAGGCAAGCAGTTTTCCCCAGGAGGTCCCTCTTCTTCATCACTTAAATCCTATAGTCCTCATTGAGGCATTTCAGCCTAAGTGTGTGGGTAGGGTTCAGGCTGGTGTGCCGGCAGTGGAGAACACACACACAGAGGCTGAGGTGAATGAGAATAGTATATTAAGAAAGTCACAGCAATGTACAATCAAGCCTAGAGGGTAGGCAGAGCTGACCAGAGACACTTACAAACAGTAGCAGAGGATTGTTTTTTTTAAATTATACCAACAGCTTCTGCAGTGAGGAGCAGGAATGCGGCCTGGCCAATCCACACCCAAATGGGAGACTTCCTTAGAGCAGATTGCGTAGTCCCTGCACTTTCCCTACTCCTTTGGAACCTATCCTTTCCGCTAAACACTTTCCCTGACAGACAGAGAACCTGTCCCTACACTAGCCACTTGCATAATGCGTGCCAACCAAGGGAGTCAGTGCCTTAATAAGCCCTGCCCTCACTGAAAATGGCCTCGTAGGTCAACCAGGGCAGCAGCATCCAATCGGGCAACTGTTTCCCTGATGGCGGCAGGAAGTGGCAGAGGAACTAAGTTCCTCTCACCTTTCTTCCCTTCCGTATTGCTGCTGGGATCCAGCACCACCTACAGATAGGATAGACTGCGCCTGCCTACAAGTGGGCTCATTTATTACCATTTGCTTGCACAACAGTCTGACCCAATTCACATACAACCCCTGGAGTTTGGGAGGGGTGAAACATCCCCCTGGAAGCCTGCTCAATTTCCTCCTCACTGCCAGCATCCCAACCTTCCTCGTTGCCTCAATCTCACAGGGATGGAGGCAATAGTTAAAGGATCCTTCTGGCACTGTAGACAGTATGAAGTCCTGCTCTTCCTCATGGTGCAGTGCCACCAGTGTCTAGTTTATTGCTTATGCAGTGTGTGCTTCAGAAGGAACACCAAAGGGATCATGTCACTCATCACGTTTCACCATTCTTGTGTAGCCAGGTGCTTTGCAAAAGATAGAGAGTGATTTAGGACACTGTGCTGCAGTGTTCTCTGTGCTTCCAATGGACTTCAGCTGAATGGGTTAACACTACCTTGCCTCCATCCACCAGGGGGAACTGACAAGCAGGAAGTGCTTAAGCGACTTGATGGTTGGCAGTCTGAATCATGGGAGATAAAGTTCAGGAAAGAGACTTTACTATGGCAGTTAATGGACTATTGTACTACTATGGCAGTTAATGGACTATTGTACTACTATTCCCAATGCATATGCGTATAATGAGAGGGAACTGTGTTTTTACAGGCTGAATACTGAGGGATTTCCTCTTTGCTGCAAAGAGACTGCACTGTGCACATCACTGCCCCTGTGTGCACATTAATATGCTACAAGTCTGCAGCCAAGACAGAGAGCATAGTGCTGTTAAACTGGGTGCTGAGGACTGGAGTTGTTCCAGGCAGAGCCAGACGTGAGCTGACATCTGATCAGCGGGACCCCTGTTGCTGTATTGCTGGGACTGGTGGGTAGACACGGCTGCCATTAACCTGTTGCTGCTAGCAGAGACTGAGCACATAGGGACTGGCAGCATTATTTACTGCATGCAGACTTTACTGGGATTGTACTTATGTGCACCACTTTAAAGATTTGGTCCCAAACACTAGCCAGGTAAAGAACTAGGGCTAAAGTAGTGCTCACTCAGATAGGTGCTTCACAAGAACTTTGCCTGTTGTCAATAGTAATAGTTACCTCTTTAGGGAGTCCTAAATGTAATTATTGCCATTCATATAGGGTGCACTGTAAATTGGATATACTGTAGCCTACTGTTTACAAAGTAGATCTCGCAGTGTTGATTATTATTGCTGTTTTCTAATGCAATTACTTATTGCTGATTTTTTTTAATTACCAGGTTTACTCTAATTTAGCTGCACTGAGCTTCATTCTATGCTGCTATAGCCTAGCAAATATAGGGATTGATTTACTAAAACTGGAGGGTGCAAAATCTGGTGCAGCTGTGCATAGAAACAAAGCAGCTTCCAGTTTTTTTTTTTTTTACCAAAGCTTAACTGAACAAGCTAAAGTTAAAAGCTGGTTGGCTACTATGCACAGCTGCACCAGATTTTGCACTTGTTTGTTAGTAAATCAACTCCACATTTTCCAGTGAACTGTGATTGACCTAATCCTTTACTTACGCATTTATGTGCATACTGCTATTTACTGCAACCTCTCACAATATATTGAGTTCATTTACCACTAACCAGTCTGCCGTTTGCTTTTTGATACTGAACCTTGGTTGTGTGCAGGGTATCTATATTGGTGCTTCCAGTAGCAGTGCAGTGTCGATTTACTTAATCAAGTGTGACAGTGGGACTGAGGTTGTTCTCAGAGTTGAGGCAGAAAAACAGAAAACGCAATCTGCCAAGCGGCTCTTGCAGGGGTGGAGGCTTGTCCTTGATATCTCTGTTCTGAATGTAGACAACCAAGACAACGAGCCAGAGGCAGTCAACATGGACTCTACTATGGCTACCGAGTGGTGCCACAAACAAAATGGTCAACTGGAGTCAAGCATTTTGATCGACATGCCTGGCGACATCTGGACTGAATAACAGATTCAACAAGCAGTGACAGCACTATTTGTGACCGAGTGTTCATATTGGACATGAAAATGGATCAAGTTGCTTCTCACACCTATGGACTGCGACAAAACTAACCGCTCTGCCTGTGCCTGTGGCTATTATAGGGCCTGAATTAATTTCCACTCTTTGAGACTTTGTGGCAAAGTGCCAGAAGATAAAGCCTACGTACACTGGGACCGGGTACCGAAAACTGAGGGCCTTTTCAAGGAAACAGACAGGCTGCCAGTGAAGAGAGTTTCAAGGAGCAGATATAACAAGCCATGGCCCAGAAAAAAACTGAGAATCACTGAGGTCATTCCCAACCTAAAACTCAGCAAACAAGTCTGTACCATAATGCATCAGCTGTTGCTGCGGAAAGGTATAGACCCCAGATCAGTAGCTGAAGTTCAGACGCAGTAGGTTTTAAGGGGAGCTCAGCCCTAGATCCTATCATGATTCAGCTGAAAACACGAGGAGATGGTGGAATCTTGAAGTACCACAAATCAGGACTGTGCAAGAAGATGAAGCCATGCTGGAGACCTAATGGAAGAGCCTGGGATCAGAACCTGTTGCTGAGATTAGAATGGCTGATGCCGCCAGTGGCAACTGTTCTGAAAATCCAGATGACCCAGCTGATGGAGATGATGGTCAAAATTGCCACCTTGCCTGGCGAGAATGTCCCAGGGCCCAATCCATTTTTCAACTCTACAGCTTTACATGTTGAGAAACCAGTGAATCAAGGGGTTTGCTCCAGCTATAGAGTTGTGACTGTTTAGGTCTGCCAAAGTTCTAAAGCCAGCGCCAGAAACCATCTCCAGTGGTGAAGGAGCCAACCGAGTGTCCACCTAGCTCCAAACTCAGAGACACGAGGAAACAATGGAGGTCCAAAATTCTCACAGAGGGCCCCCTTGCTGTTTCTGAGTGACTGTTCAACTTGCTCTCCTTGACCTCTGGTATACAGCCTCAGAAAGTCGGTGCACACCAAATTCCTAGAACTTAATCTAAACACCAGTGAAAAAGATAGCCAACCCAGTCCACAGGACCTGCTACCCCTGCTGCTCCAAGCAAAATCCCTGACATAAGTAGAACCTTCTTCCATTGTGCCAGCCCAAGTAGAAGGCATCTACACAAAAGCCCTTCTGGATACAGGGGCACAGGTGCCACTGCTTTACCAGGACTTCTACAACAGACATCTAAAGCACCTGCCTATTCTAAAGTTGGAAGAGCTGGAAATTTTGGGGTCTTGGAATTCAGAAATTCCCCTATGATGGGTACCTGCAGATCAAGCTGACCTTTGATCCCTCCATGGCTGGGCAATCAGAGACATACAATATATTAGCCATTGTGTGCCTTCCTTCACCTGGAGCTAACAAGTGTTCCCTGATAGTAGGAATAAACACTGATCTTGTCAGGAGACTACTCACTTCCCTTGATTTCAAGCCTGACACACAGACCAAGAGAGTACACCCCATGCTACGACAAGGGTTTCAGCCCATGGTACAAGTAGAAAAAGCCCCAGCAGAAAGAGTGAGGAAGGTATGGTGACTGCACTGAGGAGTGAAGATACTGCAGCCAGGAGAGGTGGCATGTCTACAAGTCTCAATCAAGTTTAGCTGTGATTACCCAGGGACCTTTATTGTCATTGAAGTTGATTCTCTGGGAAAGGACTCCGGGGCAGAATTGATTGACTGAAGTTGCAGGGCTCTGCAATGAAGGCATGGGAAGATTCCATTCAGTGTTCATAACATTACAGACTCCCCAGTAAAGTTCCAGGCTTGAATGTTGATAGGACAAGCAAATATAGCTACCCCCATCTCCCCATGTGATTTAGGTGGGAGAGCAGAGGATGAGATCCCAGTAGAGAGGTTCTACCCAAGAACAACCCCTTCTCACCTGGAGGGAGAGAAAGAGCCAAAGTCAACTCCTGAGATGGCACCAAATCTTGTCTAACTGATTTTGATGTGAGATATGCTAAGAGTGTCCAGCACTGAATTACTTTCAGGAAGACAAGTCATTCGGGGAAAGAGTTTGAAAGGGCATCATTCGAGGGTCACGGACCCCTTATGCCTCCCTCATAGTGGCAGTGTGAAAGAAGAGCATCTTTTTAAGAATGTGTATCAACACTCAAAACTAGAACTATCCCTGACCAGTGCACCACCCCATGGATAGAAGATGCCCTACAATGCCTGTTGAGGGCAAAGTGGCTCAGTGTGCTGGACCTAAAGAGTGGGTACTACCAGATTCCTATGCACCCAGAAGATAGGGAAAAAAGACAGCCTTTATCTATCCACTAGGATTCTTTGAATTCAACAGAATGCCCCAAGGTCTACTGGTAGCTCCAGTGACTTTCCCATGATTGATGAAAAAGACATTAGGGGATATATACCTGATCGAAGTGCTGGTGTACCTAGACTATATAATTTTTGGCAAAACCCTTGAAGAGCATGAAGAACATCTGGAGAAGTTCTTGAGGAGGGGCTGAAGTTAACTCTGGAGAAGTGCCAGTCGTACCATCCTTCTGTCACTCACCTTGGACACATTGTCTCTGCTGAGGGAGTGACCACTGACCTCAAGAAGCTGTCACCTCTTGGCCAAGACCTACTAATTTAATTGAGCTGAGGTCTTTCCTGGGGTTCTGCTCATACTACCAAAGATTTATTGAGGAATTCGCTAAGATAGCTGGGCCCTTAAATAAATTGTTGAAGAGTGGGGATGAAGGCAACAAAAAAGACTTACTGAGGCCAGTCAAATAAACCCAAGGACACAGGATGACTTAAGAGTCAATTCAGGATCATTGGAATGAACAATATGAACAAAGCCTTCGACCAGTTGAATCGGAGCCTTATAAATGCCCCTGTTCAGGCCTATGCCGATCCAACCAAACCTTACTGCAAGTCGATGCCAGCCCAGATGACCTGTTGCCTATGTAAGCCGGAGCCTCGCCCCCGCTGAGAAGAACTTTCCCACTCACAGCCAAGTTGGATACCATGGGGCATAGATGGTTGACTGTGCTATCTGACTTCTCGTTCAGCTTGATGTATTGACCTAGGTTTGGGAACAGAGATGCCTACATCCTGTCAAGAAGACCTTATGACTCAGGGACTCCTTCTAAAAGAGTGGACTCAACTGACATCAGAAGGGGTACAAGCTCTATGTCAAGGAACTGAGTATCGGAGCAAGGAAGTGACAGGGGCCAAAGTTATTGGAGTGTCTGCTGCAAGTGTTCCCAAACTCTACTGCAATCTTTCTCAAATTAACAATGAAGGTTTACCCAAAGTCCCTAAGAAGGACTTGTGAAGAAAGGACTGGTCCATAAAGAATGGGATTAGTTACACCTATATAAAGTGGTAGTCCAACGAAGGGGCCTCTCAGATGATCCTGAAGATAAGTGGCAACTGTTCCAGCCAGAGAAGCATACAGAAACAGTTTTGGCTACCCTCCATGATTATCATGGCCACCTAGGGCCTGAAAGGACGTTCAAGCTGATTCTACTGGCATTGTATGCCGGCCAATTGAGAGTTACTAACACTCCTGCCTACACTGCATACAAAAAAAGAGACTCTGCTCTCCAGAACTGTCCCAATGGGTAACTTCCAAACCCAAGGGACCATGGAGTCAGTGTGCTTTGATTTATTATGCCTAGAACTTGCCTCAAGTGGACAGGGTAACGTCCTGGTGGTGGCAGACCATTTTACCTGGTGTGTCCAACCAAAGACCAGCAAGCATCTGAGGCTAAATTTCTTTTAGAGAAATTCTTCGTCCCTTTTGGCTTCATTTAGAAGTTCATCCCCTTATTACCCTCAAGGAGTTCCACAACCAGAACGATTCAACTGCACACTATTAGATATGCTTGGGGGGTCTTCCTGGTGAAAAAAAACAACACTGGAGCAGGCCTATCTCAGCAGTCGTACATGCCTACAACAGCACAGAGAACAATGCCACAATCCCCCTATATGCTCATGTTCGAGAGAGAGAGAGGCCCGGCAACCCATTGCCCTGGCGCTTGGCACGTCCCTAGACCAGGCTTCTGTGACAACTGAGGAAGAATCTGAAGACTGCATATGAGCAGGCTCAGGCAGCTTCAGACAACAAAGGTCAGCAAAACAAAAGAAACTTGGATATGAGAGTTAGGGTGCAGGACCAGCAACTGGGTGATCAAGTGTTGCTGAGGAATCTGGGTGTCGCCAAGAAGCATAAGCTATCTAATTGGTGTAAATCTCAGCCCTATATTGTCTGTAAGCAGTTGCACAGATTTCCACTATACAATATTCGCCCAGAAGAAAGAATCGGCCCATAAAGACCTGACATCGTAACCACCTCTTACCACTCGCAGAAGCAGCTTGTGTGCCTCAGCAACCAGATTCAAGGCCCACTCAGGCTGTTTCTAAAAGGCTAAAGACAGTGACTAGAACTCAGTCTTTGACACCAGACACAGACTAAGGAGATAGCAGTGAAGAGGAGAGCAGTGCTGGAAATATGAAATAAGGTAGAAATCTGCATATTTTTATAAAACATGTACAGTGGGGCACATAACGTTATTTAACAGAGGGGATTTTGTGAGCATGATGAATTGGCTTTACAACCACTTTCAATTTTCTTTTAGTTGTTTATCTAAGTTAATCCAAGTTATGGACATATGTTGTTGGACTTTGCCCATTCTTTGGGGACTAAAGATTTTCGGGGAGGGAGCGTGTAGTTAGGCGTTTGGCAAAAGACAGAGAGCGACTTAGGACACTGTGCTGCAGTGGTCTGTGTGCTCCCAATGGACTTCAGCTAGATGGATTAACACTACATCACCTCCATCCAACAGGGGGAGCTGACAAGCAGAAGGCACTCATGAGACTTGATGGTTGGCAGCATTGAATCATGGAGGATGACGTTTGGGAAGTAAATGTTGTTATTTAATGGACTATAGGACTACAATTCCCAATGCGAACTGGATATAAAGAGAGAGAGAGCAGTATTTTCGCAGGCTGAATACTGAGGGATTTCCTCTGCAAGGAGACCAAGGTGTGCACATTGCTGCTCCTGAGTGCTGTTAAAGTACTGTTAAACTGGGTGCTTAGGACTGGAGTTTGACCTTAAAATTAAAAAGACCCTGGCAAAACTATACGTTGTATTAAAATAAAATAACCCCCCCCCCAAAATAAAACCTAAAACACTAAACCCCCAACCCCAAAACACTAAACCTCGCCCCCCCCTTATTTTTTTGCATGTAATTAAAACCAGGCTGAATTTGAAAAGCAAATGTAAAATGTGAAATAAAATATAAAATACCCAAAAACAAAAAAATAAAAAATAATAAATAGTAAATAAGTAAATAACTGCAGGGGGGCACAGCATCTAAGCAGCAAAGCTGAAACAGTTGTTGACACACAAAAAGGTATTTTTAAAAACAACCAGAATCAGAATCCTCTTATGACAAGGCTGCACCTATTCATCAACAATTTACATACAATAAACCAGTGGCGGCCCGTCCATAGGGGGCGCAGGGCGCAGTGCAAATGGGAAACGCCACGACTGTGCAATCACAAGATTGCAGACGAGGCGCTTCATTTGCAGAAAAAAACGCGCTCTGTGGCACATTCGAGGCCGCCACAGCTTCTGGCGCGACAGAGTGGCCGGCGGGTGCACGCCTCATAGACTTTCACAGGCATGGACATGGGCGGTGCTTCCTTTTCCTCTAGTCCCGACGTCAGGACGTCAAACGTGCCTGAGAGGATCAGTCAGAAGTCCTGCAGTAGCAGCGGAACCCCATCCCCCCACCCCGCTTATCAGTAAAAAATTATTTTAAATCAACCGGCCGCCGGGAGCAGCGTACCCCCCGCCCCCCCCGCTTATCAGTAAAAAAAAAATTATATCAGCAGCGGCCCCCGCTTAATTTTTTTGTAACACCACAACACCATGCCGACAGGACAACTCCCCCCCCCCCGCTTATCAGATCAGTAAAATTTTTATTCTATCACCAGGCCGGCAGGAGCAGCGGCACAACCCCCCCCCCCCTTATATCAGAGTCCAATTTTTTTATATCACCAGGGGGGGGGGTGCCGCTGCTCCTGCAGGCCTTCTGATATAAAAAAAATTGACCGATAAGCGGGGGGGGGGGGGAGACTCTGCATTAGTTTTCCTTTTCACCAATTCTTCACATTACACCTCTTGACATTCATTTATTTATTCATTTAGCGCTGTATCTCATTTTACATATTTCAGTGTATGTGTCGGGGGTCAGTGTATGTGTCAGTCAGTGTAATAGTCAGTGTTGGTGTCGGGGGTCAGTGTATGTGTCAGTCAGTGTAATAGTCAGTGTTGGTGTCAGTGTTGGTGCCCGGTGGGTCGCGGCTCCTGGGCTGCATTTTTTTTAGAAGAGTGGCTTCTTGATGACTGAACCGCACAGCGGGAAGTAAGCGGCGACCGCGGTCTGGACAGGGTTAACACAGACCGCGGCCGCCGCTCACCTCCCGCTATACGGCATTCCTAAAGAACGGCCGGCACCAGCACATTTACGAGGCGCAGAAGGAGGCGGGAGAGAAGGCTCCTGTGACCTGCAGGACGTGCAGGTGCTGGACAGACACCTCGTGGGCCGGAGGTATAGCTGCACTTGCACTGAAGGAGACGGCGGCGGCAGCCTCCTTCTCTCTCCTAACACCGGCGGCCTCCTCTCTCCTAACACTGGCCAAGACACTGATTGCTACACAAGGAGCAAGGTGAGCACACTGAGAAAAAAAAAACAAACATGTTCCAGTGCGTTTGCGGCTGTCTATTATTACTGGCATGATGGGGCTGTCTATTATTACTGGCATGATGGGGCTGTCTATTATTACTGGCATGATGGGGCTGTCTATTATTAACTGGCATGATGGGGCTGTCTATTATTAACTGGCATGATGGGGCTGTCTATTATTAACTGGCATGATGGGGCTGTCTATTATTAACTGGCATGATGGGGCTGTCTATTATTAACTGGCATGATGGGGCTGTCTATTATTAACTGGCATGATGGGGCTGTCTATTATTAACTGGCATGATGGGGCTGTCTATTATTACTGGCATGATGGGGCTGTCTATTATTAACTGGCATGATGGGGCTGTCTATTATTAACTGGCATGATGGGGCTGTCTATTTGTACTGGCATGATGGGGCTGTCTATTTGTACTGGCATGATGGGGCTGTCTATTTGTACTGGCATGGGGCCGTTTCTTTGCTGGTCTGGGGATGTCTCTTTGCTGTATTGGGATGTCTCTCAGAATGAATATCTGGTCACCAACCACCCCGCGAATGCCCGCCCCACATCTCTGCCCTACTTCCCCCAGGAATTGGGCTGCCCAGTATAAAATGCCCGGGCCTATTTTTTGTCCCAGTCCGGGCCTGCTGGGGCTATATACTCTGTCCTGTGATGCTGGGGCTATATACTATGTCCTGTGATGCTGGGGCTGTATACTCCTGACACTATGAGTGGAAGCAAGTGGAATACAGGGGACGGAGTGGGTGGATTCTATAAGGGGTGTGGCTTATGAGAAGTGGGAGGGGACAAACATGGAGGGGCGGGGTCTTGCGCCCCCCCATCCTAAAACTTCACCAGCCGCCACTGCAATAAACATGTATATGTTATCATATTCTGTCTAATCCAATTATCTGTTATTATCTGTTATTATCTGTTATCTGTTATTTGCTGTTTTGTTTAAAAAGAATCATGTCTGCAAGAATTTAATTTGCAATAGGAAGGAATGACAGATGTGGTTCACATGTTGCTATTGCCAAGAAGAGTTTGGCTGCAAAAACTGATATGATGTATCATTATATATAAATCATGCTGCTGAGATGAGCTGCAAAGTGGCAAAGATGTCCTGTACTCAGTCTAATCAGACAAACAGGCAGCTGGGCATAGTTTATGAAAAGATTAACCCCCAGCATTTTATGTGCTAATTAATAACTGCGCTCTTTTTATGATCATTAGTATATCTTGTTCAAGATAAAAATATACCAGTAACTTTTGATTATGTAATTACATTTTCAGAAATGGCATGCAGGACTACAGATTTTCCCCATCCTGCAATTATCCACTTCAGGTCGAAAGATGTACCCCCCTTTCCTGACCAGGCCATTTTTTGCTATACAGCACTGAGTTACTTTAACTGATAATTGCGTGGTCGTGTGATGCTGTACACGAATACAATTTATGTCCTCCCCTCACCCCCCACTCAAATAGAGCTTTCTTTTGGTGGTATTTAATCACCTCTGCGTTGTTTTTTTTTTGCGCTTTAAACAAAAAATGACCGACAATTTTGAAGTAAAAAAAAAACAATATTTTTTTACTTTCTGCTCCAAAACACATCCAATAAAAAAATGTAAAAAACAAAATTTCTTCATAAATTTAGGCCAATATGTATTCTGCTAGATATTTTTGGTAAAAAATCCCAATAAGCGTATATTGATTGGTTTGCGTATAAGTTATAGCGTCTACAAACTATGGAATATATTTAGGGAATTTGTATTTATTTTTAATAGTAATGGGAGCGATCAGCAACTTATAGCGGGACTGCAATATTGCGGCAGACAAATCGGACATTTAACTCACACTTTTTGGGGACACATATATATAATACAGTGATCAGTGCTAAAAATATGCGCTGTCACCAGTGGCGGCCACTCCATTGGGGGCTCAGGGGCTCCGCCCCCCTAATCCATGCACCCGGTCCCTAATCTACATGCAGGATGCCGGGCGCATGGATTTCAACATTTTTTTTCTTTTTTTAGCATGAGATTCAAAAAATCATAGGCCCATCCAGTTGTGTGACAAAAGCAAATTAATATTCGACCTACCAAACGAACAGGGGTGGGGGGGTCTGTTTGCCGCCCCCCCAAAAATAGAGCACCAGCCGCCACTGACTGTCACTGTACTAATGACACTGGCAGGGAAGGGGTTAACATCAGCAGTGATCAAATGGTAACTGTGTGCCTAACATGTGATTCAGTGTAGTGGGGGAGGTACTTTTACTAGTGGAAGGCATGACAGAACGGCAATCTGCCTTGTTTACGTAGGAAGACTGTCGTTCTGCCTGTGTACAGCATGATTAGCGGGTGCTGGTGGACATCGGGTCCGCGGGACCCGCTGATCAGCTCCCACTGTGTGAAATCACACACTTGCGCCCAAAACCCAGAAGTGCAGAATTACGTATATATACGTGATTCTGCACAGCGGGGCCACCCTGTAGCAGTAAATGTGCTACGAAACAAAACAGCTAAAAAATATTAAAAACAAAACAAAAGGTGTTGCAGTATTGTTGCAGTATAGAAACTTTGGCTGTTTCATTTAAAACCCTACTGAACTTTGAGTTTTTTTTTTTTTAGCTAAATACATTCTGGGTGCATCAAATCAAAACTAGTTCAAGTTCTTGTATTTTTTCTTTTAGGCCTTGTAACCATGGGCAGCTGGGGGAGGGGGGGGGGCTGATCACCCACCTAAATTGTGCAAAGCTGGGTAGTGGTACATGCTTTGCGGAACAGCAAAAATTATACAGAATGTCATGTTTGGCAGGCAGTACAGCCATTTAATGTGACCCATTCAAGTGAAAGGGTTGACGCAGCAACCACTGGTAAAATGTTCGGCACGTGGTTGTAGAAAGGTTTTGCATTAGAAAATTGCAATTCTGCTGAAATAAAATAAAACAAGCATTCAGGTGAAAGTGATCCATCTCAGTCAGCCTTTCAGAGGTGTGGCATAGAGTATCGCACGTGTGAACAAGGCCTTAAAATGTAGCCACAGCCTAAGTATATACAGTATACTGGACTGTATATATACCGTATATACGGTATATATATATATATATATATATACACACACAGGTCCTTCTCAAAAAATTAGCATATTGTGATAAAGTTCATTATTTTCTGTAATGTACTGATAAACATTAGACTTTCATATATTTTAGATTCATTACACACAACTGAAGTAGTTCAAGCCTTTTCTTGTTTTAATATTGATGATTTTGGCATACAGCTCATGACAACCCAAAATTCCTATCTCAAAAAATTAGCATATCATGAAAAGGTTCTCTAAACGAGCTATTAACCTAATCATCTGAATCAACTAATTAACTCTAAACACCTGCAAAAGATTCCTGAGGCTTTTAAAAACTCCCAGCCTGGTTCATTACTCAAAACCGCAATCATGGGTAAGACTGCCGACCTGACTGCTGTCCAGAAGGCCATCATTGACACCCTCAAGCAAGAGGGTAAGACACAGAAAGAAATTTCTGAACGAATAGGCTGTTCCCAGAGTGCTGTATCAAGGCACCTCAGTGGGAAGTCTGTGGGAAGGAAAAAGTGTGGCAGAAAACGCTGCACAACGAGAAGAGGTGACCGGACCCTGAAGAAGATTGTGGAGAAGGACCGATTCCAGACCTTGGAGGACCTGCGGAAGCAGTGGACTGAGTCTGGAGTAGAAACATCCAGAGCCACCGTGAACAGGCGTGTGCAGGAAATGGGCTACAGGTGCCGCATTCCCCAGGTCAAGCCACTTTTGAACCAGAAACAGCGGCAGAAGCGCCTGACCTGGGCTACAGAGAAGCAGCACTGGACTGTTGCTCAGTGGTCCAAAGTACATTCGGAAATCAAGGTGCCAGAGTCTGGAGGAAGACTGGGGAGAGGGAAATGCCAAAATGCCTGAAGTCCAGTGTCAAGTACCCACAGTCAGTGATGGTCTGGGGTGCCATGTCAGCTGCTGGTGTTGGTCCACTGTGTTTTATCAAGGGCAGGGTCAATGCAGCTAGCTATCAGGAGATTTTGGAGCACTTCATGCTTCCATCTGCTGAAAAGCTTTATGGAGATGAAGATTTCATTTTTCAGCACGACCTGGCACCTGCTCACAGTGCCAAAACCACTGGTAAATGGTTTACTGACCATGGTATTACTGTGCTCAATTGGCCTGCCAACTCTCCTGACCTGAACCCCATAGAGAATCTGTGGGATATTGGGAAGAGAAAGTTGAGAGACGCAAGACCCAACACTCTGGATGAGCTTAAGGCCGCTATCGAAGCATCCTGGGCCTCCATAACACCTCAGCAGTGCCACAGGCTGGTTGCCTCCATGCCACACCGCATTGAAGCAGTCATTTCTGCAAAAGGATTCCCGACCAAGTATTGAGTGCATAACTGAACATAATTATTTGAAGGTTGACTTTTTTTTGTATTAAAAACACTTTTCTTTTATTGGTCGGATGAAATATGCTAATTTTTTGAGATAGGAATTTTGGGTTGTCATGAGCTGTATGCCAAAATCATCAATATTAAAACAAGAAAAGGCTTGAACTACTTCAGTTGTGTGTAATGAATATAAAATATATGAAAGTCTAATGTTTATCAGTACATTACAGAAAATAATGAACTTTATCACAATATGCTAATTTTTTGAGAAGGACCTGTATATATATATATATATATATATATATATATATATATATATATATATATATATATATATTAATACACTTCCTGCACTGACTGAATATAGAGTAAACACTGAAAATATATATATATATATATATATATATATATATATATATATATATATATATATATATATAGTTGGAGCCCTCAGTCAGAAGAGATATGGATCACATAAACACATCACAAGACTAACAACACAGATAAGACCTGAAGTGTGGCCTGGCCTGTTGGACGGTATGCCAAGAGAAGGGGCCATACCTAAGATAGAAGTAATGAATAATTCTGTTGAGAATTGTTTGAAGGGAAGTGCCCTAAAAAGGGGTATGGGTGGGTGGGTACCGCGCACTAGAGCCGACACTGACGATGGTGGACGGTCTGCTTAAGTACCCCTCGAACTCCTCCCATAATTTATATATGGTCGGAGCCCTCAGTCAGAAGAGATATGGATCACATAAACACATCACAAGACTAACAACACAGATAAGACCTGAAGTGTGGCCTGGCCTGTTGGATGGTATGCCAAGAGAAGGGGCCAAAAATACACTTGGTTAGGGAAGGAATTGTTTTATTGTACAAGGCAATAACAACAGAGCGAGTCTGTTGGAGACTCGTGACGATCTGTTTGAGGATTGGGGATGTATCGGGCGAAAAGCGTGGACTTCCACCTGCCCATCATCCTGATTGCGTTGTCTGGAACTCTGTTACCCGATGCGGCTAAGGCTGCTCCCATGCGAAAGAATGTCCTGAGTAACGACCTGGGTTTGAGGCCTAAGATGCATGGGAGCGTTCTGACTTAACTGATGAACTGGTACTTGCTTAGGGGTTCAGTTGGGAAACGTAGTAGAGGCTGTCCTCTGATAGGTCGGGCAGTAGAGTATACCAATTGCTTTAGAACGGCCATAGGGCACCAGGCGTTGTGCGTCTGGAAAGTTTGACGTCTACTCTGGGACCGGATTGTAGCGTTTCCCGACACCGTCGGGTGTAAGATGAAACGACTCTGGTGGTGAGTCAGGTGGTGCCTGCGTAGTACTTGGTATTCCGGTTCGTGACAGTAAATTCGCTGGGCCGCAGAAAACCGGGAAAGGCTAGGTAACGGCTGCTCGAATTACCAGGCTGGGCCATAACCGAATGGGGAATGTGGAAGCATAGCAGACATGTCCTGGAATACGGCGTTAGGTACCAGTGTGTGGTTGCTGCCTGTGGATGCCACGTGGAATGGTTTTGACCGCATGAGCGGCGAACAGGGAAGGTTTGGTAGGGTCTAGTAGAGAGATAAATGCTGGATGCCGGCTGAATAGAGTCTGATGGTATTGTGTGACAGTAGGAAACGAAGGCCAGATATGTCTGAGTTTCCTGGAACCGCCCCGGGGTTAGCGGCTAGGAACCTGGAATGCCGGACATGGTCGGCTCCGGTCTCCGGTGAAAGGATGAGGCATAGTTAGGCGGGAACGTGCGTCGGCCGAGGTATTGCATTTACCAGGGATGTGGACCCTGGGGATACTGAACTGATGTTGTAGGGACAGTAGCAACAGCCTACGTAGGAAGGCCATGGTGGCCACCGATTTTGACCAGCCTCTTTTAACGACAGTGACTGTGGCCTGGTTATCTGTGGTGAACGTGGCGGCCTGTCCTGCCCAGGTGCGGCCCCATACTTGAGCCGCTGCAACTATGGGGTAGATCTCGAATAGAGAGGAGGACTGACTAAACGCAGATTTGTGAGTATCTCTGACGGCCACGGACCCGCGAACCAATGATGGCCAAAAATTGCAATGAAGCTTGTGGAAGCTGCTATGTCCTTGATTACCTGTGGTGACGAAGGGATGCTGATGGAATGAACGTGGGTCTACTATGCTAGTTCTCGAGGAAAAGGGCCCAGATGGCCAGATCCGCTATAGCGGCTGTGTCTAGCTTAATGACTTGGTCAGGGTCTTGTGCCTGGGAGAGGAACACTAAGAAGCGTGAGATAAAGGATCGCCCTTGAGGAATGAAGCTCATCGTGAAGTTGAGCATGCCCAGTAGGGATTGTAGCTGTGTGTTTGGTGCACCCTGGCGTGACGGTAACGTATGGGCGACAGTCCTGTTGCGGGTCAATCTTCCGAGAGGTGGGCTGGCCTGCATGGCGCGTTTGTCTAGGATGATGTCCGGAAGGAGATGAGCTAAGCCGGGCTTCCTACGTTTTTCTCAGTTACGGGCATATTGATTTAAAAGACCTCTTTTAGAATTCCTAGGACTCCTGGGGGTTTAGTATTTAGTGAGAACTCCTGTGAGGGTATGAGGGAGTTTAACTGGGTACGTTAGAAGAATGAGGCGCGGATAAGTAGTAGACTAATCAAAGTTTATTAGAAACTTGCCCTCAACAAGATCGAAGACTGAAGCCTCGTACACACGACCGAGTTTCTCGTCCAAAACCGGCAAGAAATGTGCCGCGAGAGCTTTTTTTTCGAGAAAAACGTTCGTGTGTATGGTTTTACGACGAGAAATTTGCCGAGAATCTCGACGAGAAAATAGAGAACCTGCTCTCTATTTTCTCGTCAGGATTCCAGATTTCCTCGTCGTGTTTCTCGTCGGGCTGTTTTGTGACGAGAAAATGGTTCGTGTGTATGCTTTTACGACTCTTCCAAAAGCGCGCATGCTCACAAGCAACTATGAGACGGGAGCGCATCTTCTGGTAAAACAAGCCTTCGTAATGGAGAGAGCACATTCGTCACGCTCAAAAATATTGCATCGTTTAAATGTTCTGCCTTGAAATCTTCGTTAGAATGTTACATTAATCAAAACGAGTGACCTTCTTTTGCTGCTGATATTCACACAGAGTTCTGCCTTATTTTTTAACCTTTTTCATGCTGCTCTTAAGAAGATTTATGTGTATTATATCGTGCAAGTTTTTAGAAATAATTTAAATGGTAATATTTTTAAAAATGATGTTAATTATAATTTCGCAATGTTTTGGTAGTGATCTCCCATTTAATTTTGGACTCTATATTAGTTAAATTTCACACCATGTTTTTTTGATAATCAGATTTAGTTATTCTTTTGGGGGGTTGTTATCTGTCCCTTTTTTTGTCAGTCAAATGTATCTGCTTACTCCAAAGCTAGATTTTTTATTTTTACAAATACACATAGTCAAGTATGAACGTAAACAAAAATCACATTTATTCATGTTTAAAAATAAAATAAAGAGAAGGCAGCGCTGGAGAACCTGCTGCCATTTGTGCATCCCAGGGACCCCAGAGCACACAGCAACCCTGTGTGGACACTAAAATTGGGAGCTTGAGAAGGCCAACATTTCTGAACACAATCTGATGCTGGCCTCCCAGAGGTCAGGAACAGCAGCAGGTGAGATATATGTCCCAAGTCTGTGGTACTACAACAGGCTGCCTTCTGTCCGACCACAATGAAGCAAGGCCATCACTTCCTCTTCTTCCTGGCAACCTTCCCTGCAATCTGCCCTGAAGCCTTCCCTGCAGCCTTCCTTCTTCGTTTGGCTGGAGGCTGGCCCACTGGAGGGGTACTCCTGTCAGGAGGAGGAGGAGGAGATGTAGCAGAAGGGGGTGGGGCAGAAGAAGAAGGTGGAGGTGTAGCAGAAGGGGGTGGGGCAGAAGAAGAAGGGGGAGGTGTAGCAGAAGGGGGTGGGGCAGAAGAAGAATGTGGAGGTGTAGCAGAAGGGGGTGGGGCAGAAGAAGAAGGGGAGGTGTAGCAGAAGGGGGTGGGGCAGAAGAAGAAGGGGGAGGCGTAGCAGAAGGGGGTGGGGCAGAAGAAGAAGGTGGAGGTGTAGCAGAAGGGGGTGGGGCAGAAGAAGAAGGGGGAGGTGGAGGTTGAGGTTGGGTCAGTTGTGCCACCTCACATATGGCGGTATTGGGGGTAATTTTCTCCATCACCCCCTTATTGAGCAAGGTGATGAGCAGGGGCTCACATAGGAGGCGTTGCTCCATGCTCATCACCTTGAACTTAGCCTCCACTAGGCCGGCAATGGCCTCTTCAGGGGATGTGGGCTCCTGGAGGGTAGCATGGGCCTCACGAATAAGGGCCATTGCTGCCTCACTCGTGCTCCTGTCCCTCCTGCCTCTTTTGTGAAGCCGGATGGGAGGCACCTGGGATCTGGTGCTTCTCCTTTGCCCTGCCACCTCCTGTCTGCCACTGGGCCCTGCCACCTCCTGGCTGCCACTGGGCCCTGCCACCTCCTGGCTGCCACTGGGCCCTGCCACCTCCTGCCTGACAGTTTCCAGACCCTCCTCCTGGCTGATTTCATCCTGTGTATGAAAAAGGGACATAGTTTAATATGTTCGTTTAATCTTTGCATCAAACTTTGTAATCCGGATTGAAGCAATTAGAATGTAAATCCATAAATCCTTGCTTTAAATTTACCACTACATCAGATTGACTATTTAGCACCCAATTAAGTGCAGAATAATGTCTACAGATCTTGATTTCACTTGTGCAATCCAAAATAGTTTATGTTTGTCATCTTGACATATTTGTCAAACATTAAGTTTATCCCAATACATTTTCGAAAAATACTATACCTGGCTCCAGATGGCCAAATCAGGATCATCCAGGATGGCTGCCTCCTCTTGCTCCAGAGAAGGCTCAGGTTGGCTGCAGGGAAGTCTGGGGGGAAGAGTGGAGAGTGATGGCCTTGTGTCAATGTGGTCATCCAGGAAGGACATCCTGTTGTAGTACCACAAAATCGGGACATACACATCATCTGCTGCTGCTCCTGACCTCTGAGAAGCCAGCACCTTAGAGCGTTCAGTCCTGTAGGTACCTCTCAAGCTCCCAATTTTAGTGTCCACTTGTTTTGCTGTGGCTGTGGGCACCTTGGTATGCACAAATGGGAGCAGCTTCTCCAGCGCTGCTTTTCTCACCCCTCTTTTTTTGTGGATGGGGTTTTTCGTCTCCCACAGAGCGGGCAGCTCCCTTACCCGGTCAATAAATTCCGCCAGGAAATCCTTGTCGCTTATAAAGACATTCATATTGTATCTGCAAGTTAAATAAATTATATATAACTAATGTGAGGCAAACAGTCTAACCTCCTTAACATGCTAGTCACCATATATATCCTCCAACATTCTCAAGACAGTATAGGCCAACAATTTGTACAAGTCACAAAATCACATACCTTTGTTCGCACGTCCGTCACTTGAACTCCTCTCTCCGCACACCGAACGTACTATAGTCACATGTGTGTTTGCTATATACACACCACGCATGCGTCAAAATACGAACACGTCGCTCCGCACACGTCGCCCGCCCATGACGTTCTAACTAACATATTTTCCCCGCCCCTTCTCTTTCGGCGCGCAGACAGATATGGCGGAGTTACAGCAGGTGTCTGATAATTCCGCAACTAACGAGGAGGAGACAAGCCCGGAGACCGAGGAAACGTCACGATCAAGGAGGAGATTCAAGGCATCGAATATGTCTTTGGCGGAGATGGCGGAGATGGTGGACATCTTGCTCAAGGCTGATTATGATGCCAAGCATGGGCCGTATAGCAAACCAAATAGAAGGAAGGCCAAAATCCTCACTAAAGTCGTGAAGAGTCTGAAGGCGAATTTCGGGGTGAAACGCTCAAATGAGCAGCTCAGAAAGAGGTGGTCAGACCTCAAACTGAGGGAGCCAGAGCAGTTGAGGAGCATAAAGAGAATGCTCGCTAAAAGTAAGTAAAATGTAGACTTTTCTGATATTAATCTTTTTCTAAACTGACATATTGCTCTTTATTTTGGTTTCTCATATTGGACTCGCTTCCAAAATGTAATATTTTGAACTTGGTTGGGCACAGTAATCGTTCGTTACGTTACCGACACTTCGCTCGGCCACTATCCGCGGTTTTGGCTTATTTTAGAGCCACAAAAGTAATTATACATCTGCCATTTTTGCTCAAAAATTGTGGCGTATTTTTTCGTCTAGATGATGTGTTTGTAAAGAGAATGAAATGCAAACTTTTATCAGTGTAAAGGAGAGGACAATCAGCAGCTGCTTCCACATCTGTACTTTGGAGCACTATAGTGTGGGCCACCAGACCCGCCTTTTTTGGGTGTCCCACACAGGTGCATACGAGAATTTTTGTGGTGCCTCCATGTCAAATAAATTACATCCAAAGGTGAATACTAAGCATATTCTTGGTCATAAATAATGAATTCTTCTTTAAATTCTGCCCAAACACACACTTGTACCACACTTCCAATCAATTTAGCCTGTTTTTATTTTAACATTGAGATTTACAGTGTGATAAATTGACCTTTTGTTTGCTTCTCATAGGGGAGAGAAGACTGGGAGGAGAACACTCCAGGGAGCACATGCACCCCACAACTTCCAAGCAACCCCAAACTCCCAAAGATCCACAACCGAAAGATGTGCAGGAAGTTGAGGTGGAGGAAGGAGAAGTGCAGGAAGGAGAGGTGGATGACGTTGTGGATCTGGTCACCACAACAGGTCAGTATCTGTCACCACAGCTTCAGGTAAGAGATGTAGGCCTGCAGAGTTATAATACCTTTTGTTTTTTGTTTTTAGGGGATATAAATGTTGTGAAGGATAGTACACGGTTCTCTGCTGACAGTGCCCTCCGCCTCATCCAGCAAGTGATGGAATGTAGCACGGAACTGGACCTTATTAAACAAAGAATCCATGTGATGGAACAAACATTTAAAGACATTCTCGATGTTTTGGGGAGAATTCAATAAGCCATCCAAACACATTTGTTTTTACATGTTTGTTTTTGCAACTTTTCAAATTTTTTTGACAATCAAACCAGCCAAAAATTGAATCTGCACACAGTGTGTCAACATGTGCTATCTGCCATCAGGGGATATCCATGTACGTCTTTTGTGGGTGCAACCCCTTCCTCGTATCTAAAGTCGGTGAACTGAGGAAGGGGTTGCACCCCCAAAACATGTCCATTGATCACCCCTGATGGCAGATAGCACATGTTGACAATAGGGATCAGGAGTCTAAAATCCCTATAGGAAAATTATCCCAATTGTGTGCATATTCAATTTTTGGCTGGGCAAGGGGTGGCAGGACCCCATATTAGGACGGGCACATAGAGACATAGTTTGTGTAAGTGAATGTCTCAGATTGCTCAGAGGTATCCAATGTTGTAATTTTTGGAATGCAACTGTTATTTTTGTATTTTCATAAGCAAAAAATTGCCAGGCCAACCCAAAAAACTAAAAATGGTGAGAATGTGCACAGAGTAAAATATTTGACCACAAACAACGTGTAGCTTCTTTTTATAATACCCTCTAAGCTTATTTGGTTATTTTGTAAGGTTACATAGTGAAATGGTTGATATTTACTAAAGTAAAATACACTTGGCACTACAAATGCACAAAGACAAACTAGGAGACAGGAAAGAACAAATAATTAAAGGTTTAAACAAGCTTTTTATTGGGATCCTTAGACATAGGCTGGCATAGGAATTGCCCCCCTACCCGTGAAATACTCCATGTATTTGTCCCGAACCTCACGGGCATTTTGGGAGGGCAAGCCAGGACGGGCAGATTCCAGGCCCGGCAGGGGATTTGCAGGGGAAAGTCCAGCCTCTGGCAAAACTGAGGCCATATAGGAATTTGATTTTTGGCTCAGAAAGTTGTGTAGCACACAGCAGCATAATACGACATAGTTTATTTTGTAGTCCGCCAAGTGTATTGAAGTCATAAAAAGGCGGAACCGGCTGGCCATTATGCCAAAGGCATTTTCGACAACTCTACGGCCCCTGGCCAGCCGGTAATTGAACACCCTCTTCTCTGGGGTCAGGGTCCTCTGTGGAAATGGCCTCATAAGATGCCGTCCGAGTCCGAAGGCTTCATCAGCCAAGAAAACAAAGGGGAGTCCTTCAATATTCCCTGCATCCGGTGGCAATGCAAGGTCGTCACTCTGGAGACGGAGGGCAAACTCCGTCTGGATGAAGGATCCCCCATCGGACATCCGGCCATTCTTCCCTACATCAACATAGAGGAATTCATACCGTGCTGACACCACCGCCATCAGCACAATGCTATGAAACCCCTTGTAATTGTAGTAGTAGGACCCAGAACGGGGTGGCGGCACGATGCGGACGTGCTTCCCGTCTATGGCACCACTGCAGTTGGGGAAGTCTCACCGCGTGGCAAACTCCGATGCCACAGTCTGCCATTCCTGTGGCGTGGAAGGAAGCTGTGGAGTGAAACAAGATGAAATAATATTAGAATAGCAAAGTCAGACATTACAAGGAAATTTGATTAAAAAAAAATCAAGGCCAACATCAATCAAATTCTACGTTTATTAACCACTTAAGCCCCGGACCATTTGGTAGCTAAAGGACCAGAGGTGAATTCAGAATTTTGAACTGCGCTGCTTTAACTGTAAATTGTGCGGACATGCAATGTTGTACCCAAACAAAATTTGCGTCCTTTTCTTCCCACAAATAGAGCTTTCTTTTAATGGTATTTGATTGCCTCTGCGATTTTTATTTTTTGTGATATAAACGGAAAAAGACCGAAAATTTTGAAAAAAAAAGATATTTTCTACTTTTTGTTATAAGAAAAATCGAATAAACTCAATTTTAGTCATACATTTAGGCCAAAATGTATTCAGCCACATGTCTTTAGTAAAAAAAATGTCAATAAGTGTATATTTATTGGTTTGCGTAAAAGTTATAGCGTTTACAAACTAGGGTACATTTTCTGGAATTTACACAGCTTTAAATTTATGACTGCCTATCTCAATTCTTGAGGTGCTAAAATGGCAGGGCAGTACAAAACCCACCCAAATGACCCCATTTTAGAAAGTAGACACCCCAAGGAAATTGCTGAGAGGCATGTTGAGCCCATTGAATATTTTTTTTTTTCGTCCCAAGTGATTGAATAATGACAAAAAAAAAAAAAAATTACAAAAAGTTGTCACTAAATAATATATTGCTCACACATGCCATGGTTATATGTGGAATTGCACCCCAAAATACATTCTGCTGCTTCTCCTGAGTACGGGGATACCACATGTGTGGGACTTTTTAGGAGCCTAGCCACGTACGGGACCCCGGAACCCAAGCACCGCCTTCAGGATTTCTAAGGGTGTAAATTTTTGATTTCACTCCTCACTACCTATCACAGTTTTGAAGGCCATAAAATGCCAAAATAGCACAAACCCCCCCCAAATGACCCCATTTTAGAAAGTAGACACCCCAACGAAATTGCTGAGAGGCCTGTTGAGCCCATTGAATATTTTTTTTTTGTCCCAAGTGATTGAATAATGACAAAAAAAAAAAAAAATTACAAAAAGTTGTCACTAAATGATATATTGCTCACACATGCCATGGTTATATGTGGAATTGCACCCCAAAATAAATTTTGCTGTTTCTCCTGAGTACGGGGATACCACATGTGTGGGACTTTTTAGGAGCCTAGCCGCGTACGGGACCCCGAAAACCAAGCACCGCCTTCAGGATTTCTAGGCACAAATTTTTGATTTGACTCCTCACTACCTATCACAGTTTCGAAGGCCATAAAATGCCAAAATAGCACAAAACCCCCCCAAATGACCCCATTTTGGAAAGTAGACACCCAAGCTGTTTGCTGAGAGGCATGGTGAGTATTTTACAGCTCTCATTTGTTTTTGAAAATGAAGAAAGAACATTTTTTTATTTATTTTTTATTTTTTTTCAATTTTCAAAACTTTGTGACAAAAAGCGAGATCTGCAAAATACTCACAATACCTCTCAGAAAATAGCTTGGGGTGTCTACTTTCCAAAATTGGGTCATTTGGGGGGGTTTTGTGCCATCTGGGCATTCCATGGCCTCCGAAACTGTGATAGGCAGTGAGAAGTGAAATCAAAAATTTACACCCTTAGAAAGCCTGAAGGCGGTGATTGGTTTTTGGGGTCCCGTACGCGGCTAGGCTCCCAAAAAGTCTCACACATGTGGTATCCCCGTACTCAGGAGAAGCAACAGAATGTATTTTGGGGTGTAATTCCACATATGCCCATGGCATGTTTGAGCAATATATCATTTAGTGACAACTTTGTGCAAAAAAAAAAAAAAAAATTGTCTTTTTTCCGCAACTTGTGTCAACATATAAAATATTCCATGGACTCAACATGCCTCTCAGTATATAGCTTGGGGTGTCTACTTTCCAAAATGGGGTCATTTGGGGGGGTTTTGAACTGTCCTGGCATTTTATACACAACATTAGGAAGCTTACATCCACTCTTCTAACCACTTGAAGACAAAGCCCTTTTTGACACTTTTTGTTTACATGAAAACATATTTTTTTTTGCAAGAAAATTATGTTGAACACCCAAACATTATATATATTTTTAAAGCAAAGGCCCTACAGAATAAAATGGTGGGTGTTGCATTTTTTTTTTCTACACAGTATTTGCGCAGCGATTTTTCAAACGCATTTTTTTGGGAAAAAATACACTTTTTTTAATTTTAATGCATTAAAACACACTATATTGCCCAAATGTTTGATGAAATAAAAAAGATGATCTTAGGCCGAGTACATAGATACCAAACACGACATGCTTTAAAATTTCGCACAAACGCGCATTGGTGACAAACTACATACATTTTTAAAAGCCTTTAAAAGCCTTTACAGGTTACCCCGTTAGATTTACAGAGGAGGTCTACTGCTAAAATTACTGCCCTTGATCTGACCTTCGTGGTGATACCTCACATGCATGGTGCAATTGCTGTTTACATATGACGCCAGACCGACGCTTGCGTTCGCCATTGGGCAAGAGCAGGGCAGGACAGGGGTGCTTTTTTTTTTATTATTAATTTTGCTTTTTTATTTTATTTTTAAACTGTTGCTTCCATATTTACTTATTTTTTTTATCATTTTTATTGTTATCTCAGGGAATGTAAATATCCCCTATGATAGCTATAGGTAATGACAGGTACTCTTTTTTGAAAAAACTGGGGTCTATTGGATCCTAGATCTTTCCTCTGCCCTCAAAGCATCTGACCACACCAAGATCGGTGTGATAAAATGCTTTCCCAATTTCCCAATGGCGCTTTTTATATCCGGGGGGGGGGACATTCCCTCCCACTGCTTGTAAAAGCAGTCCAGAGGCTAATTAGCCACTAGGATTGCTTTTACATGAAAGCCGGCCGCTGGCTGAAAAGAATGATACCAAGATGATACCTAAACCCGCAGGCATCATTCTGGTATAAACATTCAAAGTCCAGCAACATACCAGTACGTTGCTGGTCCTTGTTGGACATGTATTGTAATCTTTTTTTTCATGCAGCCTGTTGGCTGAACGAAAAAAAAAGATTGATCGGTGGGTATGCCCACCATTAGAATACCGCCCTTCATCCACCCACTTCTAATGATGGGCATACATGCACCATTTATATATGCCGAAGCATGGGGCATCTTCCCGCAAAAGTTATGCCGCGTACACATGGTCAGACTTTTCCACGGGCAAGCCTCCGTCGGAATTTCGACCGTATGTACGCGGCATTAGGAGCAAAATCGCTCCTCCGCCCCTGCTGCCCCAATGCTTCGGCATATATGCTTTTTTTTTTTTTAACTGTGGTGGCGAAATAACCTCCTACAGCACTGGAGTCGCAGGGATCAGGCCTATCTCTGCGAACGCTGCAGTTATGTGTGTTGTGTTTTGCAAGTGACAGTGATCGATCGATACTGCACTTGGGTGGCCTGGGCTGGACGGAGGGGCAAAACGCAGGTGCTAGCAGGTATCTGGGCTGATCCCGCTAACACTGCGTTTTTGGGAACCCTAAACTGCTGGGGACGCTAGTATAGATCTGATCAGATCAGATATTGATCTGTTCAGATACTATACCACTAAGGGAGGTGTATGCTTCACGTGTGGGTGTTAGCGTTACTGGCACTAACCTGACGCTGCCTGGGGTGTGACGCAGACCCTCTCTGACGCTAAAACCTAATTGATATCACCCGCCGGGCGATCAGGGGGTTAAACCTTTATTGGGTTATATACGGCGGGTGCACTGACACTATAAAAAGCAAACTAACTAACCAGCGTCACCCGTAACACTTATATGATGATCACTGGTGAAAGGGTTAACTAGGGACAATTAGGGGGTTAAAACCTTTATTAGGTAATATATGGGGGTACCTGACGCTATATAAAAACCTGACGGCGAACCTAAAAAAAATTTACTGGCTACCGATCTGCATCACGGACGCTAAGACAGCGATCAGAAAAATGATCGCTTAGCGACAGTGGTGATAGGGGGTGAAAGGGTTACCTGGGGGGCGATCAAGGGGGTTAAACCTTTATTAGGTAATATATTGGGGTACCTGACGCTATAAAAACCTGCGGCAAACCTAAAAAAATTACTGGCTACCGATCTGCATCACCGACGCTAAGACAGCGATCAGAAAAATTATCGCTTAGTGACAGTGGTGATAGGGGGTGAAAGGGTTGCCTGGGGGGCGATCAAGGGGGTTAAACCTTTATTAGGTAATATATGGGGGTACCCGACGCTATAAAAACCTGCGGCGAACCTAAAAAAAATTACTGGCTACCGATCAGCATCACCGACGCTAAGACATCGATCAGAAAAATGATCGCTTAGTGACGGCGGTGCTAGGGGGTGAAAGGGTTACCTGGGGGGTGATCAAGGGGGTTAAACCTTTATTAGGTAATTTATGAGGGTACCCGACGCTATAAAAACCTGCGGCGAACCTAAAAAAAATTACTGGCTACCGATCAGCATCGCCGACGCTAAAACATCGATCAGAAAAATGATCGCTTAGTGACGGCGGTGCTAGGGGGTGAAAGGGTTACCTGGGGGGTGATCAAGGGGGTTAAACCTTTATTAGGTAATAGTGATGAGCCGAACACCCCCGGGTTCGGTTCGCACCAGAACCCGCGAACGGACCGAAAGTTCGAACGAACATTAGAACCCTATTAAATACAATGGATGCGAACGTTCGAATTCTAAAGTGCTAATTATAACAACTATTATGCATGTTATTGTCATAAATAGGGTTTGGGAACCCGGGTTCTGCACCAGGGGACATGTATCAATGCAAAAAGAAGTTTTAAAAACGGTTGTTTTTCGGGAGCAGTCATTTTAATGATGCATAAAGTGAAAAAAAAAAAGTCAAATATTCCTTTAAATATCGTACCTGGGGGGTGTCTAAAGTATGCCTGTGAAGTGCCACGTGTTTCCCGTGTTTAGAACTGTCCCTGCACAAAATGACACTTCTAAAGGAAAAAAAAGCCATTTAAAACTGCTTGCGGCTTTAATGTAATGTCTGGTCCCGGTAATATGGATGAAATTCTTTAAGAAAAATGGCATAGCTACCCCATGACCCCCCCCCTACCCCAGCCCATTACCAGCCCCTTTGGGTCTTGTATGGATATTAAGGGGAACCCCGCACATAAAATAAAAAAGGCCCTATATACTCTGAACAGCCGTATACAGGCGGTGCATACAAGACAGGGACTGTAGGTTTGTTCTTATGTAGAATCTGTTTGTAATTTTGAACAGGTACATTGTTGAAGTGTAGCTCCAGCCCAAAAATCTATTTTTAAACTTTTTGGGAAACATAGGTAAGGGTTATCACCCCTGTAACATTTGTTTTGCTGTCTGTGCCCCTGTTCAGAACATTTCACCTCACTTTCCGTCCCAATGACAACTGTTTTTGAAATGTGGTGTTTTTCTTGAAACAAGGATTGCTGATAAAGCATCAGTACAGATGAGACCCCTTTCTCCCATATTTATTCTTACAGGAGAGAATTTTCCTTTCTAGGGGTAGATTTCCTCTCACTTCCTGTTGTCTTCTTTCGTTTGCAAGTAGGAGTCGTTTGTAAGTTGGATGTTTGAAAGTAGGGACCTGCCGTATATACTCTGCAGAAATAGGCCCCTTAGTTGTTGGTGTTGGCACAACACTGTAAGCACTCAGTTACTCTTGGTTGGTGCTGGAACGCCCTGCTGTCAACTATTATATCAGGAATTTTAATTACATATAATTGTTGAACAGTGGTAGTAAAAATTGGGGCTTTGATGGTGGTGCTGGTGCCACAACACTGTAAGCCCTGACAGTTACTCTTGGTGGGTGCAGCAATGGGCCCTGCTGTGAATTATTAGATCAAGAATTGTAATTACATGCCCCTTTTGAACAGTGGCTGAAAAATTGGGCCTTTCGTGGTGGTGGTGGTGGTGGCGTTGCCACAAGACTGTAAGCCCTCAGAGTTACTCTTGGTGGGTGCAGCAATGGACCCTGCTGTGAATTATTAGATCAAGAATTGTAATTGCATGCCCCTGTTGAACAGGGGCTGAAAAATTGGGCCTTAGGCACTGGTGGCACAACACTACAACCCCTCACAGATACTGTACTTGGAGCACAGCAATGAGCCCTGTTGCAAAGTATTGCTTCAAAAATTGTAATGACACGCCCCTGTTAAACAGGGGCTGAAAAATTGGGCCTTAGGCACTGGTGCCACAACACTCCAACCCCTCACAGATACTGTACTTGGAGCACAGCAATGAGCCCTATGGCAAATTATTGCTAAAAAAATTGTAATTACACGCCCCTGTAAAACAGGGGCTGAAAAATTGGGCCTTAGCCACTGGTGGCGGCACCCATAAACAAAAATGATCTTCCAAGCTATCATCATCAATCGTATCATTGAGGACTCGGAGGAGGAGGATAGCCAGTCAACATAACAGCACAGGCACTCAGCATCAGCATCAGTCTTGAAGGGATGTGACATGTTAAAATCAATTAGTCTGTTATATCAGCATCAGGTGTGTGGTAGCTGGTGGTGATCCAAGACTGGTTCATCTTGATGAAAGTCAGTCGATCAACCGAGTCGGTGGACAGGCGCACCCTGTGATCCGTGACAAATCCTCCAGCAGCACTGAATGTGCGTTCCGAAAGAACGCTGGATGCAGGACAGGCCAGTAGCTCAATTGCATACTGTGCAAGCTCTGGCCAGTGATCCATCCTCAAGACCCAGTAAGCCAGAGGAATTTCGGTGGGGAAGGTGTCCAAGTCTGACCTTGCCCCTAGATATTCCTGCACCATGTTTATCAGACGCTGGCGATGGTTGCTGGAACCGATCATACTTTGGGGCTGCGGACTAAAGAATTGTCTGAACGCATCGGTCAGACGGCCACCTTCCCCACCGCTTCTTCTTTGACTGGCCGAAGCCTCAGCAACTCGTTGTCCAGGACCAGGAGTTTGTAACCTCCCAGTCTCTGGGAACGCGTTGCACAGACCTTTCTGCAAGGCCTCCCGGAGTTGTCTCATCCTCTGCTCCCTCTGCGACGGTAACATAAGGTCCGCAACCTTACCCTTGTACCGTGGATCAAGGAGAGTGGCCAGCCAGTAATGGTCCCTCTCCTTGATCCGAAGAATACGAGGATCCTTCCGCAGACTTTGCAGGATCAGGGAGGCCATGCAGCGTAGGTTTGCTGAGGCATTCGCTCCGGAGTCCTCTGGGTCACTAAGGACGACATGATCCGCAGCCACCTCCTCCCAGCCACGTACAAGTCCACTGGTTTCTTGGGACTGTAAATCATCCCTAAAAGACTGCTGCTGATGATGCTGAGTGCCAGCCTCCACCTCCATGCTGACACAATCCTCCTCCTCCTCCTCCTCCTCCTCCTCCTCCTCCTCTTCCTGTGCGATGGGTGGGACAGAAGGAACACTGTCTGGGTAAAGGGGGCCTTGAGAGGCAAGGAAGTCCTCCTCTTCCTGCCTCTGTTCTGCCTCAAGTGCCCTGTCCATTATTCCACGCAGCGTGTGCTCCAACAGGTGGACAAGAGGTACAGTGTCACTGATGCATGCACTGTCACTGCTCACCATCCTTGTGGCCTCCTCAAATGGTGCCAGGACAGTGCATGCATCCCTGATCATGCCCCACTGGCGTGGAGAAAAAAAACCAAGCTCCCCTGACCCTGTCCTGGTGCCGTAGTCGCACAGGTACTCATTGATGGCCCTCTGCTGCGTGTGCAGCCGCTGCAGCATGGCCAACGTTGAGTTCCACCTGGTGGGCATGTCACATATAAGGCGGTTCTTGGGCAGGTTCAACTCCTTTTGCAGCTCAGCCAGGCGAGCACTGGCATTATAAGATCTGCGGAAATGCACACAGACTTTCCTGGCCTGCCTCAGGACACCTTGTAAGCCCGGGTACCTGCCCAAGAACCGCTGCACCACCAGGTTAAGGACGTGAGCCACACAGGGCACATGGGTCAGTTGTCCCTGTCGGAGGGCGGAGAGGAGGTTGGTGCCATTGTCGCAAACCACCATTCCTGGCTTAAGCTGGCGTGGCGTCAACCACCTCTCGGCCTGGCCCTGCAGAGCAGACAGGACCTCTGCCCCAGTGTGGCTTCTGTCCCCCAAACACACCAGCGCAAGCACGGCATGGCATCTTTTTGCCTGCGTACTTGCGTAGCCCCGTGAACGGCTACGGAGCACCGCTGGTTCATAGGACAAACCACAGGAAGAGGCCATGGAGGAAGAAGAAGAGGAGGGGGTGGAGGAGAGAGGTGTGTCACAACCAGTAGTAGCATTTTGGAGGCGTGGCGGTGGGACAACCTCCAACACTACTGCACCTTGTCCTGCATCCTTCCCAGCTGCCAAAAGAGTGACCCAATGGGCCGTGAAAGAAAGGTAACGTCCCTGTCCATGCCTGCTGGACCATGAGTCAGCGGTAATATGCACCTTACCGCTGACCGCCCTGTCCAGCGAGGCCAAGACATTGCCTTCCACATGCCGGTAGAGAGCCGGAATAGCCTTCCGTGAGAAAAAGTGGCGTTTGGGAACCTGCCACTGAGGAACCGCACATTGCACAAAACTCACGGAAGGGGGCCGAGTCTACCAACTGAAAAGGCAGCAGTTGAAGCGCTAGCAATTTAGCCAAGCTAGCATTCAACCGCTGGGCATGTGGATGGCTGGGAGTGAACTTCTTTCGACGGTCCAGCAGCTGGGGCAGGGAAATTTGCCTGCTAGAATCGGACGTCGGTGTACTGCTAGCAGAGTGGCCGCAAGTACTTGGCTGTGACACACCTAATTCTACACCTTCATTCCTCTCAGTGCATGTTTCAGAGAGGACTGAAGTTATAGTGGGGTTGGAGATCCCAGCTGATGCGGTGCAAGGAGAGGTCCGCTTTGTTCTTTGGTGTGGGTCTTTGAGGTAGGCTTGCCAACGAGCTGCATGGCAGGTCAACATATGTCTGGTCAGGCATGTGGTACCCAAGCGGCTGATGTTTTGGCCACGCGATATACGCTTGAGACATATGTTGCAAACAGCAGCTGTGCGATCTGATGCACTAGCCTCAAAAAAGGCCCACACCAAAGAACTTTTTGAATGACAGGCAGAGGCAGCGCCCTGCACAGGCGGAGCTCTGCGGTGTGATTCCGTCGGTGTACTGCCCTTACGCTGGCCACCAAAGGGCATCCTGCCTCGTTGGAGATGTGCCTCCTCCTCATCCTCCTCCTCCTCCTCTCTCCTATTAGGCACCCACGTGGAGTCAGTGACCTCATCATCACCTCCCTCCTCATCACTGGAGCCAATCTGGCAGTATGCTGCAGCTGCTGGAACATGACTGCCAGATTGGTGTCCTTCTTGAGCATCCCCTCTGTCTGCTCTCATGCTACTGCCTTCCTCTAGCTGGGTTTCATCATCAGACCCTTCGAAACGCTGGGCATCCTCCTGGAGCATGTACCCAACACTGTGCTGAAACAGTTCGGGGGACTCCTCAGGAGGAGGACATGGTGGGTCTAGGGAAGGAGTGACTGATGATGAGTCTGACATTGATACCAGGGAAGAGGACGCTTTGGCAGCTGCTTTTCCAGTACCCTGAGCCTGGGTGAGAGAGGATGAGGAGGAGGAGGAGGGCTTGGTCATCCACTCTACCAAGTCTTCGGCATGATGTGGCTCAACATGTCCAGCTGCCGAAAAGAAGGACAAGCGTGTCCCATGGCCATGTGCTGATGACAATGCACCGCGTCCACGACCAGCACTGTTGCCCCCAGACACAGAGCCTGCTTGCCCTCTTTTATTGCCTCCTGACTGTCTGCCTCTCCTTGTTTGCCTTCCAGACATTCTAATAGATGGCCTGCAGGGAGATGGGAAAAAAGCAATAAGGGCTACCTTCAGGTGTCCTTCTCTGTCCCTTGAAACAAGGACTTTGACAGTGAAAGAAACTGACACACTCTCCCTACCTACAGTTTTCTGTCCCTAGAAAAAATGTTTTTTTTAAGCACAATTTAGCACAAGGAGAATTCACTCACTGTCCTTCCAGGTCCCTGGAAACAAGGACTTTGACAGTGAAAGAAACTGACACACTCTCCCTACCTACAGTTTTCTGTCCCTAGAAAAAATGTTTTTTTTAAGCACAATTTAGCACAAGGAGAATTCACTCACTGTCCTTCCAGGTCCCTGGAAACAAGGACTTTGACAGTGAAAGAAACTGACACACTCTCCCTACCTACAGTTTTCTGTCCCTAGAAAAAATGTTTTTTTTAAGCACAATTTAGCACAAGGAGAATTCACTCACTGTCCTTCCAGGTCCCTGGAAACAAGGACTTTGACAGTGAAAGAAACTGACACACTCTCCCTACCTACAGTTTTCTGTCCCTAGAAAAAATGTTTTTTTTAAGCACAATTTAGCACAAGGAGAATTCACTCACTGTCCTTCCAGGTCCCTGGAAACAAGGACTTTGACAGTGAAAGAAACTGACACACTCTCCCTACCTACAGTTTTCTGTCCCTAGAAAAAATGTTTTTTTTAAGCACAATTTAGCACAAGGAGAATTCACTCACTGTCCTTCCAGGTCCCTGGAAACAAGGACTTTGACAGTGAAAGAAACTGACACACTCTCCCTACCTACAGTTTTCTGTCCCTAGAAAAAATGTTTTTTTTAAGCACAATTTAGCACAAGGAGAATTCACTCACTGTCCTTCCAGGTCCCTGGAAACAAGGACTTTGACAGTGAAAGAAACTGACACACTCTCCCTACCTACAGTTTTCTGTCCCTAGAAAAAATGTTTTTTTTAAGCACAATTTAGCACAAGGAGAATTCACTCACTGTCCTTCCAGGTCCCTGGAAACAAGGACTTTGACAGTGAAAGAAACTGACACACTCTCCCTACCTACAGTTTTCTGTCCCTAGAAAAAATGTTGTTTTTTTTAAGCACAATATAGCACAAGCACAAAACACACTGACACTCTCCCTACCTATCCTTCTCTTTCCCTAAACTAAAGGAATCCAGGTTAAGCAAGAAAGAAATAAAAGTCACTGTCCCTGCCTATGCTGCTCTATCCCTGCTCCGGAACACACTACACTAGGCCGCCGTGCTGGCGGCCTTTTATAGTGTGGGGCGTGTACTAAACACCCTCAGCAATAATTGGCCACAGGCATCCTGCCTGTGGCCAATCATTGCTCTCCTCGCTGCCGGCGCTGTGATTGGCCAAGCATGCGGGGTCACAGTGCATGCTTGGCCAATCACAGCGCCTGGATGACACTGCGATGGCGTAGTGCATTGTGGGCCGTTCGCGTCACTCGAATTTGGCGCGAACGGCCCAAATCGTTCGATCTTCGTCGAACGATCGAACAGCCGATGTTCGAGTCGAACGTATGTTCGACTCGAACACGAAGCTCATCCCTATTAGGTAATATATGGGGGTACCCGACGCTATAAAAACCTGCGGCGAACCTAAAAAAAATTACTGGCTACCGATCAGCATCGCCGACGCTAAAACATCGATCAGAAAAATTATCGCTTAGTGACAGTGGTGATAGGGGGTGAAAGGGTTACCTGGGGGGCGATCAAGGGGGTTAAACCTTTATTAGGTAATATATTGGGGTACCTGACGCTATAAAAACCTGCGGCGAACCTAAAAAAAATTACTGGCTACCGATCTGCATCACCGACGCTAAGACAGCGATCAGAAAAATGATCGCTTAGTGACAGTGGTGATAGGGGGTGAAAGGGTTACCTGGGGGACGATCAAGGGGGTTAAACCTTTATTAGGTAATATATGGGGGTACCCGACGCTATAAAAACCTGCGGCGAACCTAAAAAAAATTACTGGCTACCGATCAGCATCACCGACGCTAAGACATCGATCAGAAAAATGATCGCTTAGTGACGGCGGTGCTAGGGGGTGAAAGGGTTACCTGGGGGGTGATCAAGGGGGTTAAACCTTTATCAGGTAATATATGGGGGTACCCGACGCTATAAAAACCTGCGGCGAACCTAAAAAAAATTACTGGCTACCGATCAGCATCGCCGACACTAAAACATCGATCAGAAAAATTATCGCTTAGTGACAGTGGTGATAGGGGGTGAAAGGGTTACCTGGGGGGCGATCAAGGGGGTTAAACCTTTATTAGGTAATATATGGGGGTACCCGACGCTATAAAAACCTGCGGCGAACCTAAAAAAAATTACTGGCTACCGGTCAGCATCACCGACGCTAAGACATCGATCAGAAAAATGATCGCTTAGTGACGGCGGTGCTAGGGGGTGAAAGGGTTACCTGGGGGGTGATCAGGGGGTTAAACCTTTATTAGGGGGGGGTTAGGGGGCTACACTGGACCTAAAACTGAATGTACTGACACTTTTACAGTCACAAATGTCACTGATTGCAGTGATCACTAAATAAATGGTCACTGCAATCAGTGACACTGTGACTAGGGGCTGGGGGGTGATCTGGGGGGTGATCTGGGGGTGTCTGGGGGGGGGGCGATTTATGTGCCTATGTGTCCTGGTGTCAGTGTAGTGTTGTGTGCACTAACCTGCATCTTCTCCTGTACGGCGCTCGGTATATGTGAGCGCCGCAGGAGAGATGACATCACTTCCTCCAGCCTGTTTAAACAGTACACAGGCAGGGGAAGCTCTCATTCACCGGGAGCGATCGAGAGGGTGTGGCCGGAATCGAACGGCCGTCCCCTCATGCCGGATCGCTCCCGAAGGTAAAACGACCGCTCACTGTAAAGAAGGGGGGTCCGATCGGACCCCCCAACTATACAAAGGCAATCACGTACATATACGTGATTCTGCCTGTCGGTGCCATTCTGCCGACGTATATTTACAGTGGGCGGTCGTTAAGTGGTTAAGGTGTTTAAAATAAGTATAAGGGAAGGCTCATTTATCAGATTCATCACCCCCTCTGATGGGCCATTACTAAATTATTTTGGGGGGGGGGGAAATGTGTTTGGCCACAGGATAGCATTGCAGTGGCGGTGCGTCCAGAGTGGGCGCTGGAGCACTGCCCCCTCTCTCCTGTGCCCATCACTCAGAACAATACATAGGTTCATGCGTTGCATGAACCTATGTATTGTCTATGCCGCCCACTATTCAGGTGGATGGCCTCTTGTTTAGCGACTGACATATGAATAATTGGGGCATTTAGGGGGTTCAAATTGCATAGCAGAAACAGGTAGTAAAATAGTCTTGCACATTACAACCTGAGGGATGTAATTGGCTTCCGAAAAGTAAAATAGGGGACGCAGGGGGGGGGGCATTCCTTGGGGAAACACTGGCAGGCTGCTCTGCCAATCATGTTCACCAAGTCTGTTTAATGGTAACATGATTGGCTGATGCAACATCAAGGGAAGGAGAAGACATCAAGGACAGAAGAAGGATGGCGCTGACCACAAGAAGGTAAGTGCAGGGCTGGGGGGAAAATGGCTGCATTGGAGGGAACCAAATGGCTGCATTAGAGGGGACAACTGGGGGCATTTAATAGGCACCTGAGCAAAAAAGGAGGACATTTAGTTCATAAATTGGGGTGGGACCCCCAAACATTTGGAGCAACAGGCGCCCCTGCTGGAAAAGTTAGTGAAGGGAAATATTTATGGAGGAGAAAAAAGGGGCAATCTAAAGCTTCCAGCATGCATGGGGACAAAGGGGACATTCTCAGCATATTACAATCATGGTAATTAGGGAAGGATGAAAGAAATACAATACATTAGCATACATGTAATACATAAAATGTGATGTTAATGGAGAAAACTTACCCTAATATAGCTTCTCCCTGTCGCCAGGTAACGTAACGTGGCGATGAGCCTCTGCTCAGCACTGATGGCTTCCCGCATAACGGTGTCCTGCCTGGTAATATAGGGGGACACCAAAGCCAACAGTTCCTGAAATACGGGGTCAGACATCCGCAGAAAATTCCTGTAGTCCTCAGGATTATTCTCGACGATCTCCCGCAGCAGAGGCATATGGCAGAATTGGTCCCGCTGGAGCAACCAATTCTTGCTCCATGAACTCCTCCTCACAACATTCATGGACTGGTCTTGGTCCAAAACAAGCAGACCAACACCAAGCGCACGCACAGCACGAACTCGACGACGAGAACGTCCAGGCGACATGGCTAATAAGAAACGGTCGTCTTATCAGAACATACAGAACAGAACGCACTTTAGAACAGCAAGGCCTATGAATAACGAACTGAAAAACAGAAACGAACAGGCAAGAACGCACTGTAAAACAGATACGACCTGCCTAGACGCCCTGAAAGTCAAGATACGAACCCACAAGCACAAACTGAACCGCAGAAAACGATCTGAAAAGTACGAAGACTGAAAAGCGCGAATCGTCTCTTCCCAAACTTTTACTTCACACGCGGTAACACGAGATCAGCAAAAGCAGCCCAAGGGGTGGCCCCTTTATAGTGCCGTCGTACGTGCTGGACGTGAGCGTGGAGAACAACGAGGAAATTGGGAAATGTCAGTGTGTACGCATAGAAAGCTTGACGAGAAAATCGACAAGCTTAACAAAAATCTTGTCAAAAAAAACGACGTGTTTTTTACGACGAGAAAATCGGTCGAGTGTACGAGGCCTGACTCTCCGTACTGTGAACGGTGACTGCGAAAAGAGGGGAGGGGCTGATCGCATTGCCCCCGGTCCATTTTGATCTGAAGCGGAGTGCTGATAACTTCTATGTCGGGGCTACTGAGGCCTCGTACACACGGCCGAGATTCTCGTCGAAAAAAAATGTCGTTTTTTTCGACGAGATTCTTGGACAAGAAAATTGTCCCGGCCGAGTGTACACACGATCAATTCAAAGAACCCGCGGTTCTTTGAATGGAGCGTACGCGGTGACGTCATCGACTACGACTCGTCACATTCGATGCCGTCGCCGCCATCTTGGTATACCCTATCTATGCCTAGGAAGCTACCGCGCATGCGTCAAAGTCATTTCGAGCATGCGCGGGCTTCCCGGCGAAAAGGTAAGTGTACACACACACACAATTTTCTCGTCGAGAAACAGGCTGACGAGAATCTCGACGAGAAAATAGAGAGCAGGATCTCTATTTTCTCGTTGAGATTCTTGTCACTTTTCTTGACGAGAAACCATACACACAAACGAATTTCTCTGCAAAAAATCTCTGCCAGCAAGTTTCTTGCTGGTTTTTGCCGAGAAACTCGTTCGTGTGTACGAGGCCTGAGAGCGTGTTTTCCTTTTTTTTTTTTTTTTATATGGGTAGAGTCGGGTAATGTGATGAGTCCGGTGTGGAACCCTGTAGTGAACTCCTGCCCTAGAAAGGCTGCTAGAGGGGGAGTTGGATGTGAGAAGAGAAGCCAAGCCGCCCGACGTGCATGCGCCTAGACAAGCTGGGCTCTGCTGCTCGGTGCCGCAGGTACTTCGAGGGGAGCCGTCTGGAGTAGGAGACAGATGTGCAGAGGTTTGCAGTGTGGGTAAAATCAACCCTAGAAAGTTGTTGGAGATGGCTGCGCCCCCCCGGTGCACGAATTAGACATCCTAGTGTGCCCGACTGGGAGGATAGAGTGGCTTGCTGATAATCTATGAGGCGTATTGTCTGCGACTCAGCTCGGAGCACCAATTAATCGTGAGGGTGGCAGATTGACAGATTGTACAGAGTGGGGAGCGAAGGTCGGTGAAGTGGCGGTAGAATGGTTCTGTGTCAATAGTGCTCCAGTTGGTGTTAGCTGGCACTGTGCCAACCGGTGGAGACTGGGGCTAAGGGGGGCGTGGCTAGTCGTGTTTCCAGGGCCCCTTACTCTAGCCTCGACATCGGTGACTGCAGTTGCCAGTGTGGTCGCCAAGGCGTGCAGCTGGATAATCGCAGAGGATACCGACTGCGATGGAGCTTGTGTGTCTGGTAAGGCTGCCGCTGGTGGTGGAAACAGCAGCCTAAGCTTGGCTTTCCTGGCTGAGGCCAGGTAGGGGATGCCCATATGTCGTAGTTCGGCCGTTGCCTGGGGGTGGTCCAAGGTCTGGGGGACTGTGTACTGCCGTCCGCCGGACCCGCGAAGGGTGATGGTGTGGCAAAAGTTTGCTGTCGGCTCGCGGCATGGCGTCGGCTAAAAGGAGGGGAATGCATATGTTTAGAGTAAGTTTGCGAGGTTTGGAGGGGATAGAAGGGTTTAAGAAAACGGGGAGGAAGAAGGAGAGCAGTGAGGATAGGGCAAGGAGCGATAGGCGTAGATGACAGATTAGTTTGCGTACGAGCGCGGTTGAGTGACATTTGGAAAACTCAAAAGAATGCGAGGCAACTGAGGTGAGCCAGGAGGTGACTGGCTAGATAACCGATAGCTCAGGTGCCGTCTGTGCACGGCACAGACTAACGAACCAGAGCCCCCAGGGCGTGCTGGGGCGAGTGGCTGAAGTCTGGTATGCTAAGTAAGAATGTTTCGATCTGTAGTGGTTGACGTGTGGTCGGTCTGCTAACCCTCGCACTGCCAGCAAGGTGGATGTTAGGCAACCTTGTCTGTGTGGTTAAGGATCTCGGATCGCTCTTCGAAAACAGAGTGTAGTGCACAGAAGTATGTGACAGTTACTAACGCCTCACGAGCGTTCAAATTGTGTATGTGAAGAAACATATGTCGTGAAAGAGTGCGAGGAGAAAGCAAGGGGGGCCTTGCATTGACGCACCTGACTTGTGCGCCAGTAGTTTAAGTCTGGTCGAGGTCGAGACATGGGTCGACCCGAAACCTGTGACACTGACCTGCGTGGGGAAAGCGACAGAGAAAAGGTGAGTAGCCGTGTTGCTACTGGAGATGAGTGGCTGATTTGAACCACTTGTCGTATGCTCGCAGCGATTGCGAGGGAAAGTAGCCTTGCTGAGAGGCGAAAGAAGGAAAGTTTGTGAATTGTGAGTATGTAGGGATGACCGTCCGTGATGAACCTGGAGTAATTAAAGTAAGGTGTGTATGTAATGCATGAAGAAAAAGTCGCATTTAATTACTATTAATTTATTTATATTCGACTATTTGTTATTTATTTATTCATTTATTTATGTGTTTTTTTTTTTTTTTCGGGGAATGATTCAAGCGTGAGGCGCCGCTAATGCGACCGGTAATGTACTAGCACTTCGAATGGCCAATGAACTGAACGTCTGAGCTGCTGCTACGACTGAGTTTGGATCGTTAGGATGGGTCTGTAGTGCTGGGAAGCTGAGTTGCTGCGCTGGAGGTGCGACTGTACTTGAATTGATAGTGTTTAAAAAGGATCCGAATCTTAGAGCCGACGTTACGACTGGATTCGGATGGGTTAGAAAGTTTGATGCTGCGGATCCAACCGTTTGAGCCGGTGGTACGACTATGCTCGGGTCGGTCGTGTTAGCGGAGGATCCGCACCTTTGAGCCGATGCTACGACTGGGTTCGGATCGGTTGGATGGGTCTGATCAGTTCTAAGTTTGATGTTTGTAGATCCGAACCGATGAGCCGGTGGTGCGACTGTGCTCGGATCGGTCATGTTAGCGGAGGATCCGAACCTTTGAGCCGATGCTACGACTGGGTTCGGATCGGATAGGAGGGTTTGTTGCTAGAGATCCGAGTCGACTGAGCCGGTGATGCGACTGGACTCGGAACGATTGTAAATGCCATAGATCCAAAAGTTTGAGCCGATGCTACAACTGAATTCGGATCAGTTCGAAGTTTGATGTTTGTAGATCCGAGCCGATGAGCCGGTGGTGCGACTGTGCTCGGATCATTCCTTGATGCCAGAGGACCGAATGTCAAGGCAATGCTACGACTGCGTTTTGATCGGATAGAATGGTTTGTTGCTAAAGATCCGAGTCGGACGAGCCGGTGCTGCGACTGGACTCGGATCGATTGGGAATGCCATAGGTCCGAAAGTTTGAGCCGATGCTACGACTGATTTCGGATGATTAGAAGTTTGATGTTAGTAGAACCGAGCCGATGAGCCGGTGGTGGGACTGTGCTCGGACCAATCGTGGATGCCAGAGATCCGAATCTCTGAGCCGATGCTGTGCCTGTATTTGGGCTGATAACGGGTGCAAGAGGAGGGGGTTTGAATTGCCGGGTCCGAATCATAGCGCCGGAGATACGGCTGGACTCGGACGGCTGTTCGGTGTTTCAAAGTTGAAGGGGCTTGTGATTGCCGAGGGTCCGACCTGCAGTGTCGATTGTTGCGACTAGGGCCGGACCGGACTGTTCGGTGTATGGTGTGTGCAGTAGGAGGTGTGGGGCATCAGTAAGGTGAAGGGAGAGTATCGTAGGAGGTGTAGGGCATCAGTGACTAGGGATGAGGAAATGAAGTGTGGGATACCAGTCCGACGACTGGGTATCGGATGTGCGACTTGAGGTAAGAGGTTTGCGAGCTGCGAGTAATTCGTACAACAGCTCTGTGAGACGTAGTGTCTAGGCGGGCCGTTACGGTGGTAACGCACGTGCGACAGGGTTCGAAAGACAACTGGACTAGTCGGTAAACATACGATGCAGACGGAAAACACGGGGTTATGAACCGTGTGATTTGTAAAAGAAAAAACGTGTACCGGCGCTACGATTCATACGAATGGTAACAGCCGGTCCTACCTGCGACAGCGAGCGGGGATACGATCAACTGCGAGCGAAGCTGGAAGGTACGAAAGCAACTACACGGACGTTGCGAGTCGTATGGCGTCGGCTGATGACGACGAATACCGCGCACTAGAGCCGACACTGACGATGGTGGACGGTCTGCTTAAGTACCCCTCGAACTCCTCCCATAATTTCAGGCCAGCATACTGGCCTTCCTCATATATATATATATATATATATATATATATATATATATATACATACATACATACATACATACACACTAGACTGACTGTTTATATATGTAGCACACCAAACCTTTTGCCCCCACTTACCTTCACCTGCGGGGGGTAGGACACACCATGCCACAAGCCCGTGTCCTCCCTATCAAAGGTCAGGCGGTGTTCACAGATTTGGGTCCTGCAGCGAGTTACCTCTTTCCACTGGTTCTCGTCCCTAGTATATTGGGAAAAGTCTATATTCTTCCCCAAGAAGGCCAATGTCCACACGACTTTGCTTCAGTTAACGGGAAATTGAAGAGAGAAAGAAGCTAGCGAAGTTAGAAGGTAGATTCAGGCACACAACACTTGACTCACTTGTTGCCACTCGATCCCGAGTCGGTTTAGCTCAACCGGATAGATCCCTCTCAGTTCTAGCAGCCGGAGTCGAGCTCGGACAGCACTATCACTTTGTCCCCTCCAGGGACGGGTTCAGGAGATTCTCTCACAGCAGCAGAATCCTGTTATTCCTGAATCCAGAACTTAAACCTCTGTAAAATTTTGAGAACCGATGATGCCAATGGGCACTTTACAGGGTTATCTTGCTGAATAAAGAATCCTTCCCTCTGACAGGTCACCAGGCCTTTCCCGAGACAGTGACCTACTATCACTCGTCTCCTCTGTGGGACCGATCCTTCCCTGGCTTCCTCTCGGTCAGAGCGGTTACTCTCACCTGGGCACCCTGGGACTCCAATATGCTGATTGTAGACCCAGTTAAAGGTACTGGGCCTACCTGGAACGTTGTAGCCTCGGGCTAAAGGTGCCCGAGACTCCTCGGCCAATTCACGCACCCCCCAGGGGGGCACACTCCTCTGGGTACTCCTCTCCCCGGGCACTCCTCCTTAAACATGGCGTCTGCCTCCCTCTTATACCCTCTCCTGGCATGCACAGCATGCGAGGCCCCGCCCACTGCATGGCAGCCGAGAGAGGACATCCAATACCGCCACTGTGTCACCTGAGGTTCGACCCTGGGCCTGGGCAACAGTGCCACCCACAGGCCAAAGGGAAACCGCACACCAGACAACACCACAGCAGAGCAGAGTCCAGTATCAAATTAAGAGACCTGAGCAAACTACTGCCCAGGCCGTCCCTTAAATTTTGTCATAGCGACCCCCTAAATTTAGGGGTCCGCTACATATATATCAAATACACTGCCATTAACTGAATAACCTGCCTGCTTAATCTAACTCAAGCTATCTCTCTGTCCACACCAACAACACTACACACGGCCGCTATGTAAGCAGCATAGGCATGCGCAGCCTATTGCGTTAGGGTGGGCACCCCAAAGCTCAAACACACATGTGTGTGTATATACTGTATATATACTGTATAGGGCTGTAGGGCAATGGGCAGTGTTGGTAGAGCAGTGAACGAGGTCAGTAGAGCAGAGATTGATGTCAGTAGCTTATTTATTA